>CAUYQU010013381.1:0-33557 GCA_963574635.1 Cheracebus regulus | reverse complement strand
TAGGTGATGGGGGGATGGAGGCAGCAAATCACCATGGCGTGTGTATACCTACGTAACAATCCTGCAAGATCTGCACATGTACCCTACACCTTAAAGTATATATATATATAAATTCTAAGAGTTTCTTTGAAGAGGAACTTTGTCTGTCATTTTTTTGGGGGCGGGGGGAGGTTAATGAAATGACACTATTTTTAACTATATGTATAATCACTATAAATAAGGGAAATTTTTTTTTGTTCTATTCATTCAAAGCAATACTTTTCTCTGGATTTGTTTCTCCAAATGTATTGTAGTTGTGGTTATACTATATTGTTTTTGAAAACACTATTCATAAAAAACTTCTTAATGTATACATCAGATTCTATTATTTGACCTGGAATCATGAGCTGAAATCATTCATCTTTTGATTCAACTGCTCAAACTATTTCCAGGACTATCAAAAAATTTTAACTGCAATTAATATAAGCCTGAATTTGCAAAGAAAACTCTTCTGCAACATATTACTCTCAGCTGAGATACATACTAAAAGAATAGAATATCCCAAAGTTTCTAATCAAAGAACTTCCTGGCACTTCTTAAGAAATTAGTTGCAGGCCACACACTTCTCTTTATTACTTACAGAATCTCCAAGACAGAAATGTGCAATCTGTAGTGCCTTTACTTGTCTTATAAGATGCTAAAGCAGTAGAAACGACACTAGACTAGGAGTCACTGAGACATAAAGTCTAGCTCTAGCTAACTCTTACTCTGAGACCATTCAAAAATTGCTTACTATCTCTAGGCCTCAAGTTTTCATACCACAAAATACTGATTCTGTTTTCTACACTATCTCTTCGATAGGAATGTTGACCAAATTCACTGCAACGATAAATATATACAACTGTTTTGAAATTTACACAGCCCTACATGGGCATGGTTAAGATCAGCTAAAGGATACAAATCTATCATTTATATTTGTATGGTTTAATCAATAGCATTGCACTCTTGCTTCTTTTCCAGTTACAATGGTAAACTAATTCTAAATGATTTTGACTGAAATTTTTAATCAAGCAGTGGTAACAACTCATCCTCAGGGTGTATTAGTCTGGTTCCTACCTTGCTAATAAAGACACACCTGAGACTGGGTAATTTATTATTATTATTACTGAGATGGAGTCTCACTCTTGTTGCCCAGGCTGGAGTGCAGTGATGCGATCTCATCCCACTGTAACCTCTGCCTCCCAGATTCAAGCGATTCTCCTGCCTCAGCCTCCTGAGTAGCTGGGATTACAGGCACTCACCACCTCTCCCAGCTAATTTTTTTTGTATTTTAGTAGACAGGGTTTCACCATGTTGGCCAGGCTGGTCTCAAGCTCCTGACCTCAGGTAATCAACCCACTTCAACCTCCCAAAGTGCTGGGATTACAGGCTTGAGCCAGCATGCCTGGCAGAGACTGGATAATTTATAAAGGAAATAGGTTTAATTGACTCACAGATCGGCATGGCTGAGGAGGCCTCAGGGAACTTACAATCATGGCAAAAGGGGAAGCAAACACGTCCTTCTTCACATGGTGGCAGGAGAGAGAATGAGAGCCAAGCAAAGGGGGAAGCTCCTTGTAAAACCATCAGATCTCATGAGAACTTCTTACTATCAAAAGAATAGCATGTGGAAAACTGCCCCTATGATTTAATTAACTCCCACCAGGTCCCTCCCACCACATGTGGAGATTGTGGGAACAACAATTCAATATGAGATTTGGATGGAAACACAGCCAAACCATATCACATAGGAAAGCTTCTATTTAGATAAAGCCTCAGTTTTCCTTCTCTTCTGAAAGTAACATTTTGGCTAATCACAGGAATCTGCAGAAACACTGATACCTTCAAAAGTACTGGGGACAGCAAGGGGACAGAGTGGGTAACAACTGCTCAGAAGCAGTCCTGCAAGCAATCAGGACATTCTGTGCATCTTGGTTTGATCTGCTGTGTTCCCCAAATTCATCAAACAGCATTTATAGTTCTTCGTTTTTTTTTAAGATGAACCATTTTAGCCTGAAGACAACCTTTAAAAGTACTAAAAATTCCTAAAAGTATTGAATAGTTTGAGTAGTGCTTACAAATGTTTTTCATACTTCTCATTAATTGTGCCAACACTGGTAAATAGAGACAATCTTTGTGTCTGTTTTTCTCATTACTGTTTCTCAGGTACTTACAAACGAAGACTTGCTATGGAATCACAAAGCTTAACTGGCTCAGTGGTTTTCAGTAATATATGAAATGTTATATTATATATGTGTAATACATAATATTTATAATATATAAAGACTCTGCTATAAGTCCCTAAATGACTGTTAGTTCTCATGGAGGCAAGAGATCATAACAGAAAGAACATAAGATTTGGAGTCAAATAGACAGGATTTCAAACCTTTAATCTGCCATTGCTAACTGCAGTGATTTCAGGCAAGGATTTTATGCCCATAGGTATCAAGTTTTCTCATCTGTAAAACAGGAATACTAGTGCCACATTAGCAGTTAGAAGAGATAATTGAGGAATAATAATGGTGCAAAGAAGATACTCACAAAAGATTGGTTCACTTCTCCTATCACCGGAACTGATGTTTTATGTCTTTCATTTACCCTCAGGAGTTTTCTATCTGTTGCTATATGGCAACTTTCATTCAATTTTGCTGACATGCTGACAAGATAGATTTTTTTCATCTTTCACATTTCAAGCTTTTGTTTGGTAAGCCAGCCTGTTGTTCAGCTGTGATTGCATTTTCTTTCTGTTTATAGGGAAAAGAAAAGAAATTACCAAACAGGTTAAGGGATCAAAAATAATAATAAAAGTGCTTTTGGCATGAGCAAAAAGCAAATGTCAATTAATGCAGCCCAGTAGAAGTAAAAATGTGTGACTGGTGCAAAGTACTCCATTCACTCACTTCATCTACAAGGTTGTGTTTGTAGAGAGTGTGTGGTGTGTGTGACTGTGTGACATTGCTCCAGATGTTTTAAATGCTATCATTTTTAACGATACCATTCCTCCATTCTCAACACAATTGCCCTTTAATTTTGCTTAGGATTCATTTCTTTGTTGGTTATATCCTGTGTTGTTTCCTTGACCTAAACTACCTTCCTTCTCTCCTTATCCTCCTCCATCTGTCTAAATCCCATTCATCCTCCCAGGTTATGCCTTAAATAATATCCCTGTTTGGAATCTCTCTGCCTGCTTCAAATTCAGTCAGCAATGCCTTTCTCTGCATGTCTCAGTTTCTGAACTTGTGAAATGGAGATGATAATAGTATCTGTCACATAAGATTGTAGTGAAGACACAATACAACAATGCATATAAATCCCTTAGCCAAGTACACTGTGTTTTAAAAAATGTAGCTATCATATTATTCATATTTTATCATTATTCTTATCATTGTCTTTATTATTATAATACTTCTGCACATCTGTAGTATTCTGCTTATGCCTTTATTTGGTATTTGCTTTATTCTGTCAGATACTAGTGGAAATTGCGTGTGTGTTTCCTGTATGACAATATGTATCTCCGGCAACCAAGAGCAGAACTCTTTCCTTACAATCTTGCCAGTGCCTTGTCCAATGCTTGGTAAAGAACAGACACTTATTAGATGTTTACTGAAAAAAAAATGGACAAATCTTTCCGTTTCCATAAATGAAATTTTTAAGTATCCTTGTCTATGGTTTAAATTTAGCAATTCTTATCATAAAATGTGTCTTGAGTATGTGATATGATTAAAAGAGGATTTTCTTTGTTGTCTTTTATTTATTATGTGATTTTATGACAAATTAGCTTTTCCTCTTGCAAGGTAGTACCTGGAGACCAAGGATTTGAGAAAAAGTGTGTGATTGTGCAGCCTTGGAATAACTGGTGCTCTCTTCCCCCAGGGCCTGATTCTCACTTTGGGAGTTAGCAAGGCAACTTGGGAGGCTCACTCAGGCATTGAGATCCCTCGAGAACTGTGCAGTTCAGGTCTGTCAAATTCAGAGCTTGATACTGGGCTGAACGTTCTTTGAAAAAACTGTTAATCTGAATTCATTTCATTAAAAACTCTTAGTCTTTGGAATGTAAGATATTTTTAAAGAGCTGGTATTATGGTTACAGAAATATTTCTTGAACTAAATAGTATTTTTATGCAAGTCTGATTTGCAGGTAGCAAATTAATTTTAATACATTTAGTAGGGAGGGCCTGGATCACTCTTTGCTAAGCAGTTCCCACAGGTTTGAAGCCTGAGGAAGTCAGAAGGATCTGACTTTAGCTGAAAGGGACATTACCTCTATTCAGGCTGCCAGTGGAAGACTGTCTCCTGAGGTTGGCTGTGACGGGTGGAGGCTGATCTACCACCTGCATTGAAAGACTCAGCAATCTTATACTTGGGAATCCTTTTTTCTCCAGAAAGTTTCTCCAAAACTTCAAAATTGGAGTTTTGAAACATTAATGGGAAAATCATAATCTCAAACTTTCAAGTGTTATGAGATGTTCGGAACTTCAACTTGCTCTTTGGAACAAATAGTCCTTTCTATAAAACCCATTTCTATAGACTTTTGGTGGTGAAAAGGAAAAGAAAGCAAGGAGCCTAAGTAATGTTATTAAATTATCAAATTTATATTCTTTGTGGTGAGGTCTAACCTCTAGATACCACTTCCTTTAGAATTTTTTTCCATAAAGGTGGATTATAATTACACTTTACTTGAAATTGCTTTTGAAAGATGTATGTGTTCTCATTCAATTAGTTACCCACAGACAATCGATGACAGGAATAATTCAGGGACACAAGCATAAAGCTACTGGATGATTTTAATTGATAACACCCAAAAAGAGCATGTATTAATGTTGTATCCCTCAGTAGTGTTATTCCAAATCAAATTTTCTAGATATTGATGAAAGTGTTGATATTAGATATTTGCAATGTGATACATAATCCTGAAGGGATAATTCTGGAGTAAGGCCAAGGATAGCTACCACGGATAAAAAGTGTTAGTTTTTGTTGTTGTAGTTTTTCTTGTCCGTGAAAAGAGTCAGTGTCCCAAAAGCCAATCATCTTATAAGAGGGAGGATCTGGGCCACAAAACAAAGACTCAGAAAGCAGCTTTGAAGCAGGTGATTGTGGCCTAGGATACCAGGGAAATGTTCTCTCTCATTTCCAGAGAGGCTGGCAAGCTTTCTCCACATGGAAGTAAACTCAGAGCTGGTTCATGAAGCATCCAAGAAGGGTCCCAAGGAAAGGGGCTTGACCTTTGTGGATATGAGATCAGCCATATCTACTATCTGAACTTGAGTTCCTGTGAGATGTAATTTTCTCCTGTTATACCAAAGCTTTCAGTAAAGTTTTGCTAAAAGTTTGGGTAGCACAGTGTCTAAATCATTGTGTCCATGCTTAGCACATTAGTAAAGAAGAAAACAGTTTCCCCTCACTCCACTCCCACTCCTGAACCTCATCTTTTCTGAGATCATTGTTGTGGCTCCCATTCAAAGAACTGATGTCTTGAAAGTCTGTCAGATGACTGGCAGTGTAATAAAAAGTGATCCATGGCAGGGAGAGGACAGTGATCTGGAATCAGTCAGCAACAAGGGCACCACCTATTTCCTAACTTGGTAGCAAGACATCTCTACCAAATGGTTAAGAGATAGATTTGTTCAGCTCAATTTAGTCATCAAATTTATATTACCTTATATGTTGTTCTATCTGATGAACATGAACTCTACCTTGTTGCTCTAATGATCAACCAAAACCAGAACTTATTTCTTTTTGATGTGTCATATACTTAATCAACTCTCAATAATTTTTTGATAGACTTTTTACTATGTTTTTGATGTATGCAATAGGGTGACATGGTGAATGAAAATCATAATCTCAAACTGAATGTATGAGACTATTATAAGGATCATCCTTATTTTGGAAAATGGTTAAAGCCCACAGATGAGGACAAAGGGGGCTGAGTGCTCCATGATAATTTCAAAGTCCCTCAAGTTTTAGGAATGAGATAGCAGCTCACAGGATTTATTGAGAGATGTCGTCTTGACATAGTGAGCACTCCCACCACAGCCACAGCTAATGAACGAGTTAATATGTAAAATGGCTGGGAGGGTAACAAAACTTCTGGGGAAGGTATAGTCTCTCCTTTTTCTTCTTCACATGGGGTATGAGAGAATTCTCAAAACTGGTCCCCACTCTCCCACCAGCCTTGAAGATAAGAAGAAGGTCCTTCATCATAAATGCTTTTAAAGTTTGATAGTTACTTAAAGAATGGAATCCTGGCATCAAGTCTCCATGGTGATATATCTTCCTAACTAACTATTGAGCCTGGTGGCATCTTCCAGAGCCGTGGAAAGACTGCAGGAGGGATGAGGGATGGTGATATGGACAGAAGATAAGGAAGCAATGCAACTGCTCCCAAAGTTATGTTCTTGAGGAGTATATAAAAGTGGACTGTTTCCTTCCTTCATGGCTTTCAGAATTGGGACCACAGGATTAATGAGCTGGGAGGCTGCAGACTGCTGGGAACCACTGCATGGAAAATGGGGGTACAGTATCAGAAGACCCTGGTGTAGGTCCTCCAGCTGGACATCAAAGTTCTTAGGCAACTATCTGATCACTGAGAATTAGCCCTTAATGACCAGGGCTTATTGAAGAAATTACCAATCCTTGCAGAACTTACAGATAATGAGCTAAATTTGCAGTAATAATTATCAGAAAAAGAACAGCAGTCTTGCCATGGCAGGCATGGAAGGAGTTATTGTTTACTTCCTTACTCTCCTTACTACTCAGGCACCTAGTACAGCTGGTAAGACCAGAATTATGTAACCCTCAATATAATAACGAGAGTATATACCCAGATGAATAAAATCCTTCACCTATAACAGAAAAAAAAATGTATTTAAAAATCTCGAATGTAAAGTATGACTATAAAATTGTGAGGCAGGTGCCATAAATGATATGGAAATCAGTATCATTGGTACAGTCTAAGGAATCGCAAACTATAGCTCCCAGGCCAAATCTAGCCCATTATCTGTTTTTCTATGGCCTGTGAGCTAAGGATACTTTCTCCATTTTAAATGTAAAATTGCAAAATATTAAGAGGTTTTATGTCTGGAGTCGTAGCATGAGAATATCCATGGACCTGTTCCTCAGCAAAACAACTATAACTGGTGAAAATGTTAACACCAAAACCAAACAAAAACAAAAATATTTAAAGCTGCTGGAAATTGTCCTGATGGTATACACTGAAATGAAGAAATATTTAATCAAGAACATTTACGAAATCTTGTAAAAATGAGTTAGAGTTTGTGGAACTTGAGCACACACCACCACACATGTATTTTTAGTAGAGACGGGGTTTCACCATTTTGGCCAGGCTGGTCTTGAGCTCCTGACCTCAAGTGATCTGCCTACCATGGCCTCCCAAAGTGCTGGAATTGCTGGTGTGAGTCACCACGCCTGTCCACAAAGGCTAAATTCTTGTCACGTGTGGCAAAGAGGTCAAGGCTCTCTTTTTCCAGATAACCCCTACTCATAGGGGAGAGGATCTGTCTGTGCCAGGCATAGTAGATCACTTCACCTACAGGGCAGAGATTTCATGCCACAGCAGACAAGCTGAAAAAGCAGAGGCTATCATTACTGCCCAGAGCCCTGTTTGTAAAGCAAGAATGTTATTCCTGCTTTCAGCTCTGAAACATAGCTCTGAAGTTTTGTGCAAGGAAAGAGGTAATACAAAAGAACAGAGAACTTTGAGTCTCTCCCCAAAGAAACTGATTTTATTTGAAACAGAGTGTGGGGAAGTTCAAGCCTAAAGGCATTCTAAAAGACAATGGAGACTTTATTGGTATGCAGTGAAGAGGAAGCTACTAGCTCTGTGAGAGCATCAAGTAGATCACAGGACTGCTAGTTTACCAGAGAGAACAAATAAACCAACCAACCAACAAACCAAACCCAGCAAGCACTCCTGTGATTAAAACAAACCCCAAAAACTAGACTCAAAATTTGCCCCTGCAAAGTGCCCTAAGTTTAACTGGACTAGAGTGTGGGGCAATTTATGCCAAGGGCATTGTCAAAAGCAACAGAGCAATTAGGTGGAAATTAGTGAAGCCTGACAATAATGAGAAGATCCATGAAGATTTAACTATTCAGAACATATATGTATCTGACAACAGAGTCCCAAAATACGTGAGGTAAAACCTGACATAATTAAAGTGAGAAATAGACAATTCAAAAATTAATACCAATACTTCACAAATTCTTCCAAAAAATAAAAGAGAGGGAATATTTTCTAACTCATTCTTTGCAACCAGTATTATCCTGATAGGAAAACCAGACAGAGACATTACAAGAAATGGAAACTACAAACCAATATCCTTGTGAACACAAACACAAAACTCCTCAACAAAATACTAGCAAACCAATATCGCTGTATATGACATGATTATACACCATGACCAAGTGGGATCTATCCCTAAATGCAAGATTGATTCAATATATGAAAATCAATCAATGTAATTCATCCTATTCATAGACAAAGACCACTTTATAATCTAAATAGATGCAGAAAAAGCATCTTCCTCAACCTGATAAAGGGCCACTAATCCACTGCTAACATCATAATTATAATGAAAAAACAAAACCAATTCACATAAGATTAATAACAAGAAAGGGAGGTCCCCTGTCACCACTTCCATTGAACTTTGTACTAAAGATTTTAAACAAACCAATTCAATAAGAGAAAGAAATAGAAGTCATCCAGACTGAAAAGTAGTAATTAAAACTATTTCACAGATACGGTATTCAATATACAAAATCCTAGGAATCCACTAAAACTATTAGAAGTAATAAATAAGTTCACTAAGATTGCAGGATATAAGATGAATGTACAAAATTAAATGATAATTCTTTTTTTTAAATGTTTTGCTAATTTATTTTTAATTGAGAAGTAAAAATTATATATATTCATGGTGTATAACATCTTTAGATATAGGTACGCGTTGTGGAATGGCTAAATAAAGCTACTGAATGTATGCATTACCTCACATACTTGTTATTTTTTGTATTAAGAATTCTTCAAATCTATTCCTTTAGCGATTTTTCAAGTATTCAATATGTTGATATTAACTATAGTAACCCTGACATTCAATAGATCTCTTGAATTTATTCCTCTAGTTTAACAGAAATTTTGTGTCATTTGGTCAACATTTCCTCAATTTCCCCACCCCCTTCTGATAATCACCATTTTACTCTGCTCCCATAAGTTCAACTTTCTTACACTCCAAGTATGAGATCATGTGGTATCTGTGGCTGGCTTGTTTCTCTTAACACAATACCTTTCAGATCCATCCATGTTGCCACAAAAGAAAAAGATTTTCATCTCTTTAAAGGTGGAATGGTATTCCATTTTGTATAAATTTACTACATTTTCTATCTCTATTCATCCATTGATGGACACAGATTGATTCCACATCTTAACTATTTCCAACGATATTTCTATATACTACAATGAATAACCCAAAAATTAAGTTAATAAAACAAATTCATTTACAAAGCATTAAAAAGAATAAAAACTAAGGAAGAATGTTAACCAAAAAAGTCAAAAGTTAAATTCTGAGAACAACATAATATTGTTGAATGACATTAAAGAAGACCTAAATAAAAGATATTTCGTGGACCAGAATATTTAACATTGTTAAGATGACAATACTCCCAAAATTGTTCTATAGATTAAAGGCAGTCTCTATCAGAATTCTAGCTGGCTTTTTTTGCAGAAATTAATAAGTTGCTTCCAAAATGCACATGGAAACAAAGGGACCCATAATAATGAAAACAATCTTAAAACAGAAGAACAAAGTTGAAGGACTTGCACTTCTCAATTTCAGAGCTTACTACATAGTTACATCAGCCTATGCAGTGCTAGCATAAGGATAGATGAACAGATTAATGTAATAAGAGATTCCAGAGATAAGCGCATGTATACATAAATGATCAATTGACTTTGACAGGGGTGCCAAACAATTCTATGGGGAAATAACAGTCTTTTTGACAAATGGTCCTGGGACAAATATCCATGTGGAAAATAATAAAGTCAGATGCTTATCTGACATCATACACAAAAATTAACTTAATGGATTCTAGATCCAAATGTAAGAACTAAGATTATAAAATGCTTAGAGGAAAAGAGAGGCATCATCTTCATAACCTTGGATTAAGCAGTAGTTTCTTAGATAGGACACATAAAACCCAAGTAATAAAAGAAAAAACAGATAAATTGGACTTCATCAAAATTAAAACTTTTGTACTTTAAAGGAAGAAAGGATAACTGAGAAGATAAAATGAGAGAAAAGATTTGCAAAACATATATATAATAAGTGGCTTGCAATAAAAAGTATAAGAAACTCCAACAACTCAAAAATAAAAAAGACAAATACCCAGTTTAAAATGACAAAAGATTGGCTAGAAGTTTCTCCAAAGAAGATATTCAAATGGCCAATAATCCCATGAAAGCATGCTCAACACCATTAGTCATTAGTAGAATGCAAATCAAAACCATATGATAACACTTCATGTGTGTTAGGATGGCTGTAATAAAAAAAGATGAATACTAACAAGTGTTAGCAAGGATTTAGAGAAAGGGGAAATTTCATACACTGTTGGTATGAATGTAAAATGGTACAGCCACTTTGGAAAATAATCTGGCCATTCATCCAAATTTAAACAAAGAATAACTATGGGAGCCAGCAATACTATTCCTAGGTATATACCCAAGAGAATTTAGAATGCATACATATAAACACACACACACAGACACACACACACAGACACACACACACATAAACTTGTATATTAATATTAACATCAGCATAGCCAAAAAGTGGAAGCAACTCAAATGCCTATTGATTAATAAATAGGTAAATAAAATGTAGTATATCTATACAATGAATATTACTTGGCAATAAAAAGAAATCAATTACCGACACGTTATAACACAGAGGAAGCCTGAATACATTATGTCAAGTAAAAGAAGCCAGCTACAAAAGTTTACATATTATATGATTCCATTTATGTAAAACATCCAGGATAGGAAAATATATGGAGACATAAAAGAGGTTAGTGGGTGACTAGGACTAGGAGGTTTGGAATAAAAATTGGGTGTGACTGCTATTAAGTACAAGGTTTCTTTGGGGGTGATGAAAATGTTTGCAACTCCATACAAACATCATCACAATAAATTTTAGAACAACCATTGCATTTCACACTTTAAATTGGAGAACTGTATAGCATGTAAATTATGTCTGAATAAAGCAATTATTTAAAAAAAAAAAAAAAAAAAGACGATTAGCCTTTGGTGAGAACAGTTGCTCCAAGTGTTGAGGGCACTGTTTCTTGCATTGCAAGGTCTAAAATAATTACTACCCACTGCTTTATGGAAAAAGTTTACCCACCCCACTATAGAGTCCCACCTCATATGGGAAAGTAATATGGTTCATGTAAATAGAGAACAAAAGAATGTGTACTATAATATTATTGGGGTCTTAGAGTATTTTAAAGCAAAAAATGGTAAAGAAACACTTGACAAGTAAAATTATTGGCACAGCTTTTAAAGATGTTGTTAGACTTCAGATAGATTCCTAAAAATACATATGTAAGAGGAAAAGATTACATTTTACTCTGCTCGGTAATTTCTTTATTCCTTAAAGTTATTCTAAATGGGCAAGTCCATGTTTTCCTGAGAATTTGTAAGAATTTTAATATTTATTCACTGAGATTTGCAGGAGGGTATAGAAGAGAAAGAAGGTGACTAATGAGACTTTTAGAAGAAACAATCAGGATAATTTTTGCTTCAGGGAAGACAAAGTGTGTTAGAAAGGAACAATGGTTGACCTTGAGTCAAAAGTGAAGTTAACCACCTATCGCCTTTTAGTTTTTAGAATATGTCCCATTTATTTGAACATGGCTCTCTGTCTTTTTCAATTACTCTTTGGATATTATCAAATGAAAGTGCTGTTCATTTTTCATAAAGAAGATCAAGCAAGTGTTTTCTGTTTTTGTTGTTGTTTTGAGATAGAGTCTCCCTCTGTCGCCCAGGCTGGAGTGCAGTGGTGCGATCTCGGCTCCCAGGTTCTAGGCAACTCTTCTACCTCAGCCTCTGGAGTAGCTGGGATTACAGGCATGCACCACCACATCTGGCTAATTTTGTATTTTTAGTAGAGGCAGGGTTTCACCATGTTTGCCAGGCTGGTCTTGAACTCCTGACCTCAGGTGATCCACCCACCCCGCCCAAGCAAGTGTTTTCTTTTGCATAGCTCTAGCTTTCAGTTACTGGTCTCACTGCATAATGGAGGAGTTGCTGGGGCCATCAGAATTTGTCATCTTCTAATGGTCTCATGACAGTTATATTCCTAGGTTTAGAGCTGGGTCTGGGAGTTTAGGAAAAGGAAAGGGAGAAACTGAGGCCATTCTCATACAAGTCCAAATTTGGAAGGCCTCTATGGCCAACATCAAATGGCAAATTATAAGGGATGACACCTTATTTGAATCTGTATAAAACCTCAAATTCTTAAAAGTCATAATGTCTGAAAGAAGAAAAATACAAAGGCATGGTAATAATTACATTTTTAAGGTCATGCTCCCAGCCAAATGAAGAATTGGAAATAGATTTCAGACATCTGCCCAACTAGACTGATTATAAATATCTCTTTTATTTACCTTGAAAAAAATTTGTGATGAATAGAGAAGTGGTAGAAGCATGGAAAGAAGCATTTAAGGTTAAGAAGAAAAGCACATACAAGGTAAAAGCCCTTCCCAATGCATCTGTGACAAAAGACATCTTTGCAAGTTGGTCTACAAAGTGGCCGTGATAATTCAGAGAAATTATTTAGCACTCAGGAAAACATTGCCACCGAATGATGGAGAGGTCTGGCAGAAAAAAATTGTCAAAAGACTGGCATCAATCACAGTTAAGTGTGGTGTCTCCACTGATTACGTGTACCCTGCAGCAAGCCTGTCAAAACAGATCTCTGATACTACACTGACACGTTGATAGGTGACTGTGAGAATGAGTGACGGGGTGGCCTGCCCACATCTGGGACCAGAAGGAGCGAATTGCCATTGCTGAGTGCTTGAACGCAGAGTAATTCTTGGTGATTCAGGAACTAATTTTTTTTTAAGCTAAATGTACACAAGGAGAAAGAGAAGATGTCCTGTGGACTGGCTTTTCATATGAGCTTATCTTCATTATTTGCCAGGGAAACCAAAGGTTTGGAATGGCACAAGGTTTGTCTAAAGTATCCTAAGAATCTCTAAAAACAAAGAACAAAACAAAACAAACTCTTAGAATTTTTCTGATTCAAGCCCGTAACATGTTTATGTTTTCTTTATACTTTTTAAAGAATGTAAGAATGATAGCAGCTACCACATTTTGACAGTCACTTATGTGCTACAGACATTATATATTAATTCAAACCTCACACCCACCTTACTAGGTATATATTAATAAGCCCATTGTACAGCTGTGGCAAATGAAGTCCACAGAAATTATGTCATTGGCCTGAGGCCACCCAGCCTATAGGTAACAGTCTCTCCCTGGAATTCAGAAATGCCTGATTCCAATGACAGTTCTCTGCCCTCTTTGTCACACTACCTTTCCCCAAAAAAGTGCTTATCATATTCTCTACACTGAGTCTCTTAAGAGATTACATAGCCACCAGATAAGCAGTTATGTCTCAGTTTTGAACTCATTGTTTTGAATAATTAAGCTGTGCTTAATTAAGATGTGAAAACTCAAATAGTACTTCTCTTATTTACTACCAACCTCAGTCTCTTTAGAATTCTCTTTGTGAGATTAAACCTAATCAGGCCTGTTCATGCCCTGCATTAGGCAGAAAAGCAAGCAAGCAATAGCTCATAGACCTATTAACAGTTTATCAGATTTACCATGGTTTAGATCAGTGCTAACAGAAAAAGAATGCAAGTCACCAGTGTTAGTTATGCAATATCATTTTAATTGTTCTAGAATTTTTTTAAATAAAAAGAAATATGTAGACTGTATTTTAATTACATATTTAATTTAACCAAATATACTCAAAGGTGATTATCTCAACATGTAATCAATATAGAAAGATATTATTCACTTTTTATACTATGTCTTTGAAATCTCATAAGTAGAACATTTCAATTTGTATTGGCTGCATTTCAAGTGGTTAATAGCCACATGTAGCCAATGGCTGCCATTCAACAGCATAGTCTTGAGAGTTCTTGGCTTAAATGACCCAACTCCCTATATTCAAACCATACCTCTACTTTATCTAGAGATCCATGTATATATCAACTGATCGATTTATTGATACATTTTCTCAAAGAATTTGAGAAGAACTGGTACTTCTCTAAATATTTCTGTTTCACCTATCTGTTCTTAGGCTCTGGTAACCTCAAACTCCTAAAACCCTGACTTTGATGTAAAGTTAGGACCTCTTCCTCTTCTTCTGGCTTTAGCTGTCTGCCTACTACCCTGAAGATTTTGCCTGGCCCTAAGAAAACTGTTAGCTTTCTTTTCACTTAATTAGACTTTTTTTGTAATATGCACAAATCATAAGTGTGAGGCTCAATGAATGCTCACAAAGTGAGCTTACCTAAGCGACTGGTACCCAGATCAAGAAATCTCACCAATACTCTGAAAACCTTCTTGCACACTCTTCAGTCATCACCCCCTCCAAGGAAACCACCATCCCAGCTTTTAGCACTACAGATTCATTTTGCCTGTGTTAATATTACATAAGTGGACTCTTTTAGGCTTTATTCTTCTTTCAGTTACATTATACATGTGAGATTCATTCATGTTGTTGTATGTAGTTATATTTTCATTCTCATTGTTGTAACGTATCCTATTTTACAAACATCATCTCTTGTTCATCTGTTTTACTGTTTATATATATTTGAGTTGTTCTACTTTCTATAAGTCATGCTGCTATTAACATTTTTTAACATGCCTTTTGGTAGGAAAAAAATGCTCACATTTGTATATGTGTATGTTTGTGTGTATGTGCACAATGGCTAGATCATTGTATATGGTGCCTGTCCTAGGTAGAATAATTGTCCTCTAAACACAGCAAGTCCTAATTTCTAGAACTTGTAAATTTTACCTTATGAGGGAGAAGGATCTTTGCAGATATGATTAAATTAAGGGTTTTTATATAGAGATTACTCTTCAGATCCTAAATGCAATCACATGTATCCTTACAAGAGAGAAGCCAGATGGAGACTTTACATATGCAAAAGAGATGAAAAGGAGAAATCAAGAGGAAGCAGAGATTGGCATAATGTGGCCACCAGGCAAAGAATGCCAGCAGCCACCAGAAGCTGAAGGAGGCAAGAGACATTCTCCCCTAGGGCCTCTGGAGAGAGCCTTGGCCCTGCCAACACTAGTTTCCGCCCAGTGGTACTCATTTCAGGCTTTTGGGATTCAGAACTACAAGGGAATATATTTCTACTGTTTTTAAACCACCCAGTTTGTACTAATTTGTTGTATGACACTAATGCAGTATGAAGTGCTTTTCCAAATTGAGAATTATCTGTTTAAAAGAAAAAAAAAACTTGGTTATCTAATTGCCAACAATATTAAAATGCAAAATATTAATATAATATATAATATAATATAAGCTCTAAAGAGGAAGATTAAAAAGGAAACAGTCTTAGCTGGACATGGTGGTGTGTCCCCAGCTACTTGGGAGGCTGAGGCAGAAGGATCACCTGAGCCCACGAGTTCAAGGTTACAGTAAGCTATGATTTTACTCCTGCACTCCAGTGTGGGTGGCACAGTGAGACTCTGTCTCCAGAGAGAGAGAGAGAGAGAGAGAGAGAGAGAGAGAAAGAAAGAAACAATTCACAGAGTAAAATTATTTACCTTGGTAACTACCCTTGACTCTTCTCAACTACTGTTTCACCAAACTGGCTTTATCCCCAGAGTTAAATGTCATGCTTCCAGAATCTTACTATTTCCTTAAAATTTGGGGGAAGAGAAGCACTAGATGACTGGTAATTTGCTCCAATACTTTCTATTCTATAACAGACTATCTGTTTTTGAGGGGAAGATTTTGTTAGTTGGTATGAAATATATGAAACATAAGTTTACCTTTTTAACCATCTTAAGTGCATAGTTTAGTGATATTAAGTATATTTACAAATTTGTGCAATCATTACCACTGTCCATTTCCAGAACTTTGTCATCAACTCAAACAGAAACTCCATACCTCTCCATTTCTGTCTTTCACCAAGCCCTGGCCACCTCTCTTATACTTTCTGTCTCTATGAATTTGCTTATTCTGGGTATCTCATATAAGCAAAATCATACAATATTTGTCATTTGTGTCTGGCTTATTTTACATAACAAAATGTTTTCAATCCATGTTGTAGTGTGTATCTAAATTCCCTTCCTTTTTAAGCTGAATAATAATATATGTATATACCAAATGTATTTTTCTATTCATATGGTAATGGCATTTGGGCTGTTTTCTCCTTTTGGCTAGTGTGCATATATGTTGGCATGCAAGTATCTACTTGAGTCCCTGCTTTCAATTCTTTGGGGTATATACCTAGAAGTAGAATTACTGGGTCATACAGTAATTGTATGTTTAACTTTTTCAGGTATCTCTGTGCTGTTTTCCACAGTGGTAGTGCCATTTTGCATTTCCAGGATCAATGCATGAGGATTGCAATTTCTCCACATCCTCACCAACACTTGTAATTTTCTGGTGCTTTGATAATAGTCATCCTAATGGGCGTGAGGTGGTAACTCATTGTGTGATTTGCATTTCCCTAATGATTAGGGATGTAGAACATCTTTGCATGTGCTCATTGGCTGTTTGTATATATTCTTTGAAAAATGCCTATTCAACTCTTTTGCCCATTTTTGTATTAGGTTGTTTGTTCTTGTTGTTGTTTCTGAGTGGACTATCTTTTTTTAAGTGGAAAGTAAGTTAGACTAAACACAATATAAAAATAACCATGTGTAATAGTCAAATATTGTCATTTACTGTCCTTTTATTTTATATATGAAAAACCTTAAAGGGAGGCTTGAAGGAGATGAATGATAAAAGTATAGCACCAAGTGACTCCAAGTGGCATGGATAGCAAATATTTACTAAGCCCTTAGAACAGCCTGGCTTTATGTTTCATAACCCACGGAAGAAAAACAGCAGTTCCTCATGTATCCTCTCCCGACTTCTTAGTAAATATCTAAATTATTATGAAGATACAAGATGAAGAATCAAGATAGATCTTCTCAACAACCCTATCTACTATGACTGAAACACCACCTAAAGCTAAAATTTGAGATGAATATAAACAAATCATAGGGCTTTCATTCATAAAACACCTTGGCTGTATACCCCTTTCTCTGGTTCTGAATCGGTTAGAGAAAAAAAAAAAACCTAGGCCAAATATATTCATTGCCCTCTTTCTGGTTCTGAAAAGTACTCTCCCCATCTTTTCTTCCCAGTCTCCATGGTCCAATAATAAGACAGATACTAGAAATCCCAGAAAGCAAATGATCAGAAACCAGATAAAAATTAATGATGATACAAATATTCTAAGAATTATTGTAGTCTTCTATATCAGCTCAGAGGAAAAGAAAAGAAAGACACTAGGAATAAAATAAGATAAGAGATACACCTGCAAAACCAGCAGGAAATCTGGAAGTGAGAAACTGTTTTAGGAACTACTGTCAAGCTGTCCTTTCAGGTATGATTTAGGAAATTTGCTGGACCAAGGATAATCCAGTCTGGGGACAACCACTGAGCCTGAGTAGGTTGATTGAAATATAAGTGGGAAAACAAACAAATATGAGGCCTGCTATGACCTCATATGAATACTGTTTCCCACAAAGGGACACATTGAAGTCCTAACCTCCAGTACTTTTAAGTGTGAACTTAATTTGGGAATAGGGTGTTGCAAATGTAGTTAATTCAAAGTGATTTTAGGCCAGGCCAGGCATGGTGGCTCACGCCTATAATCCCAACACTCTGGGAGGCTGAGATGGGCACATCACTTGAGCCCAGGATTTCTAGACAAGCCTGGGCAACATGGTGAGACCCCCCGATCTCTACTAAAAATATACAAAAATTAGGCGAGTGTGGTCATGTGTACCTGTAGTCTCAGCTACTCAGGAGGCTGAGGTAGGAAGATTACTTTTTGAGCTCAGGTGGCAGAGGCTGCAGTGAACAGAGATCTCACCAAATAAAATAAAGTGAAGTCTAATTAATGTAGGTTGGGTCCTTAATCTGACTGTTGTCCTTATAAGAAGGCAGAACTTAGGACACAAACACACAGGAGAATACAATGTGACAATAGACACAAAGGGAAGATGATCACAGAGATTAGAATGATGCAGCCACAATTCCAGGCTCTCTTGAGGCTACCAGAAGCCGGAAGAGACAGAAAGATTCCTCCTCTAGAGGCTGGGTGAGGGGAAGGGGGCATGGCCCCTACCACCACCTTGATTTTAGACTTGGAGCTTCTAGAACTGTGAGAGAATAATTTCTGCCATAGTCTTGGTTTTACTTTATCACTGCAGCCCTAAAAAACTAACACAAGGCCTATTAAAAATTTCTGCCTGAATAAAGGGGAAAAAAGCACCATTCAGAAGGCTCAAAAGAAAAACATACTCAAAAACGAATTTGTTGAAGGGCACACATAAAAATTTCAGTAAACTGTTTAGCATCCTTTATAAAATTTGAGCAAATTTGGATTCTATTATAAGGGGAAAAATGACTTGTTAAAAATGAAATGAATTAGATTTGGAAAAATTAAAAAATAATCCAAATTACAGCACATTAAGTAAAGAGGCAAGGGGAATATGGGAACTGTTCATAATGTCTTTATGATTTTTCTGTAAATCTAAAGCTATTATAAAATATAAAGTTTATTTTTTAAGAAAAATAGGAGAATGGTCAACACAAAATTCAACATTACATTAACTCCCAGTAAGAAGTATGGAGCATGGGGTTGGTGAGAGCACACCCTCAAAAGTATTGGTAGCATTCAGCTCATAAAATGGATGTTAAATTAGTTTTTGTTTTATTATGTTCAATAATGTGTATACTTATTACATTATTTTATGTGTTACGTATTATGTAATAAAAACTTTAAAAGAATGTCAGAATAAAAACACACGATCGAGTAAAGACCAGCTCTGATCCTGTAGAAGGAAAACTTTAGTACTTTGCTGTGAAGAAATGAAAATAAGAAAAAAAGATGTGAAACACCTTACATACAGAAAATGAAGAGCTAGACCCTAGAATGAATGTAATAGTAGGAAAACAATTTTTCTTGTGTTGAAGGAAGAGCAGTGAATTGAATAAGCTCACTCCAGGCAAAACTAATTAAAAGACTTATTTCTAAATGCAGACCGGAAATTTTTTTTGAGGTACAGAGATAAAGACAAAATACCTCACTGGCATTCAGGCAGAATAAAAAAAGCCTTTCTAAGAAACAAATAATAATCAATTTACCACAAACTCCTTTTCTGTAACATTAAATTCCAGAAAATAATAGAACAACACCTGGAGTTCTAGCAGAAATGCTATGACCCAATATTTTATAATAAAAAATATCATTCTCACAAGAAGACAACAAAAAGACATTCTCAGACATAAAAGAGCCCAGGAAATAGACTACCCACATACTCAACTCAGAAAAAAAAATGAAGTCTACATTCCAATCAATTGAGATGAAGCAACACCAAGTGCTTTGAAAACTGGGAAGTTAGAATATTCAAGGTCTGAGTAATATTCATATTTTAAATTTCTAAATAGTATTATAAAGCTGTTAAAGACATACAAAAACAAAGAATAATTATTTCAAGAAAGATATGTGTAAAAATAATTTACAACTATTTTCTGGATTTAAAAATCAAAATATAGGATCTGGATATATATGAATACACATAGAAATAAATAGATATTTTCTATATAATTGTCCATATTAGATATAATCCATATAATTCTATCTCTATATGCATATTATCTATTTAATTATTATCAAAATAAATATACTCTATAGATAGATAAATTTATGTCTATCTATATCTATATCTCAAAGACTCCTAGTAAGATTCCCTTTAAACATTCCTAATAAACACCATTGGTAAGAATCGTTCTCATCCCTCCTTACTGTTACTGGTAACCTAACCTAAGAGATCATCAGAAATAATCTTATTATGCTCCATTACTGATATCAGTCACTGCAGGAAGCCCCAGACACTGAGGTCATCTTTCTTTACTGGGACTCTACTCCTCATATAACCTTGCACATCTCTTACACTGATCTAATCTCCTACTGTTTTTATTTATTTCTTTTAATATTTATATATTTATGTAGTTTTTAAATATTATTATACTTTAAATTCTAGGGTGCATGTGCAGAATGTGAAGGTTTGTAACGTAGGTATACATGTGTCATGGTGGCTTGCTGCACCCGTCAACCCATCATCTACATTAGGTATTTCTCCTGATGCTATCCCTTCCTTTGTCTCCCAACCCCACGCAGACCTCAGTGTGTGATGTTCCCCTCCCTGTGCCCATATTTTCATCGTTCAACTCCCACTTATAAGTGAGAACATGCAGTGTTTGGTTTTCTGTTCCTGTATTAGTTTGCTGAGAATGATGGTTTCCAACTTCATCTGTGTTCCTGCAAAGGACAAGAACTCATTTTTTTAATGGCTCCATAGTATTCCATGGTGTATATGTGCCACATTTTTTCTATCCAGTCTATCATTGATGGACGTTTGGGTTGGTTTCAAGTCTTTGCTATTGTGAACAGTGCTGCAATAAACATATGTGTGCATGTATCTTTATAGTAGAATGATTTATAATCATTTGGGTGTATAACCCAGTAATAAGATTGCTGAGTTAAATGGTATTTCTAGTGCTAGATTCATGAGGAATCCCCACACTGTCTTCCACAATGGTTGACCTAATTTACATTCACACCAACAGTATAAAAGCATTCCTATTTCTCCACATCCTCTCCAGTATCTGTTGTTTCCTGACTTTTTAATGACCATTCTAACTGGTGTGAGATGGTGTCTCATTGTGGTTTTGATTTGCATTTCTCTAATGACCAGTGATGATGAGCTTATTTTCATGTGTTTGTTGGCAGTAGAAAAGTCTTCATTTGAAAAATGTCTGTTTCATATTCTTCTCCCTTTTTTGATGGGGTTGTTTTGTTCTTGTAAATTTGTTTAAGTTTTGATTCTGGATGTTAGCCCTTTGTTGGATAGATAGATTGCAAAATTTTTTTCCCATTCTCTAGGTTGTCTGTTCACACTGATGATAGTTTCTATTGCTGTACAGAAGCTCCCTAATTTAATTAGATCCTATTTGTCAATTTTGGCTTTTGTTGCAATTGCTTTTGGTGTTTTAGTAATGAAATGTTTGCCACTGCCTAGCTCCTGAATGGTATTGCCTAGGTTTTCTTCTAGGGTTTTCATGGTTTCAGATCTTACATTTAAATACTTAATCTATCTTGAGTTAATTTTTCTATAAGGTGTAAGAAGGGGGTTCAGTTTCAGCCTTCTGCATATGGCTAGCCAGTTTTCTCAACACCGTTTATTAATAGGAAATCCTTTCCCCGTTGCTTGTTTTTGTCAGGTTTCTCGAAGATTAGATGGTTGTAGATGTTTGGTGTTATTTCTGAGGCCTCTATTCTGTTCCATTGGTATATATATATATACCATTACTATGCTATTTTGATTACTGTAGCCTCATAGTGTAGTTTGAAGTCAGGTAGTGGGATTCCTCCTGCTTTGTTCTTTTTGCTTAGGATTCTCTTGGGTATACAGGTTCTTTTTTGTTTGCCATGTGAAAATATAAGGTAGTTTTTTCTAACTCTGTGAAGAAAGTCAATGGTAGCTTGATGAGAATAGCATTGAATCTATAAATTACTTTGGGCAGTATGGCCATTTTCACAATATTGATTCTTCCTATTCATGAATATGGAATGGTTTTCCATTTGTATTCTTTCTTATTTCATTAGGCAGTAGTTTGTAGTTCTCCCTGAAGAGATCCTTCACATCCCTTGTAAGTTGTATCCCTAAGTATTTTATTCTCTTTGTAGCAATTATGAATGGGAGTTCATTCATGATTTGACTCTGTGTCTGCCTGTTATTGGTGTATAGGAATGCTTGTGATTTTTGCACATTGATTTTGTATCCTGAGACTTTGCTGAAGTTGCTTATCAGCTTAAGGAGATTTGGAGCTGAGACTATGAGGTTTTCTAAACAATCATGTCATCTACAAACAGAGACAATCTGACTTCCTCTCTTCCTATTTGAATACTCTCTTTCTCTCTCTTGCCTGATTGCCCTGGCCAGAACTTCCAAAACTATGTTGAATAGGAGTGGTGAGAGAGGGCATCCTTGTCTTGTGCAGGTTTTCAAAGGGAATACTTCCAGCTTTTGCCCATTCAGTATGATATTGGATATGGGTTTTTCATAAACAGCTCTTATTATTTTGAGATACGTTCCATCAATACCTAGTTTACTGAGAGTTTTTAGCATGAAGGGGGTTGAATTTTATCAAAGGCCTCTTCTACATCTATTGAGATAATCATGTGGTTTTTGTCATTGGTTCTGTTTATGTGATGATTACGTTTATTGATTTGCATATGTTGAACCAGCCTTGCATCCCAGGGATGAAGCCAACTTGATCATGGTGGATAAGCTTTTTAATGTGCTGCTGGATTTGGTTTGCCAGTATTTTATAAACAATTTTCACATTGATCTTCATAAGAGATATTGGCCTGAAATTTTCTTTTTTAGTTGTATCTCTGCCAGGTTTTGGTATCAGGATGATACTGGCCTCATAAAATTAGTTAGGGAGGAATTCCTCCTTTTCTATTGTTTCAGAAGGAATGATATCAGCTCCTCTTTGTACCTCTGGTAGAATTTGGCTGTGAATCCTTCTTGTCCTGGGCTTTTATTGGTTGGTAGGCTATTAATTACTACCTCAATTTCAGAACCTGTTACTGTTCTATTCAGAGATTTGACTTCTTCCTGGTTTCATTTTGGAGGGTATATGTGTCCAGGAATTTATCAATTTCTCCTAGATTTTCTAGTTTATTTGCAGAGAAGTATTATGGTATCCTCTGATGGCAGTTTGTATTTCTGTGGGATCAGTGGTGATATCCCCTTTATCATTTTTTATTTTGTCTATTTGATTCTTCTCTCTTTTATTCGTTATTAGTCTGGCTGGTGGTCTATCTATTTTGTTACTCTTTTCAAAAAACCAGCTCCTGGATTCATTGATTTTTTGAAGGGTTTTTTTTCACATGTCTTTGTCTCTTTCAGTTCTGCTCTGATCTTATTTCTTGTCTTCTGCTAGCTTTTGAATTTGTTTGCTCTTGCTTCTCTAGTTCTTTTAATTATGACGTTAGGGTATTGATTTTAAATCTTTCCCACCTTCTCTTGTGGGCATTTATTGCTATAAATTTCCCTCTAGACACTGCTTTAAATGTGTCCCAGATTCTGGAATGTTGTGTCTTCATTCTCATTGTTTTCGAAGAACATCTTTATTTCTGTCTTCATTTCATTATTTACTCAGTAGTCATTCGGGAGCAGGTTTTTCAGTTTCCTTGTAGTTGTGTGGTTTTGAATACGTTTCTTAATCCTGAGTTCTAATTTGATTGCACTGTGGTTTAAGAGACTGTTATGATTTCTGTTCTTTTTGCATTTGCTGAGGAGTGTTTTACTTTCAATTATGCGGTCAATTTTAGAATAAGTGCTATGTGGTGCTGAGAAGAATGTGTATTCTGTGGATTGCAGGTGGAGAGTTCTGTAGATGGCTATTAGGTCTGCTTGGTTCAGAGCTGAGTTCAAGTCCTGAATATCCTTGTTAATTTTCTGTCTTGTTGATCTAATATTGACAGTGGGGTGTTAGAGTCTCCCACTGTTATTGTTTGGGAGTCTAAGTCTCTTTGTAGGTCGTTAAGAACTTGTTTTATATATCTGAGTGCTCCTGTATTGAGTGCATATATGTTTAGGATAGTTAGCTCTTCTTGTTACATTTATCCCTTTACCATTATGTAATGCCATTCTTTGGCTCTTTTGATCTTTGTTGGTTTAAAGTCTGTTTTATTAGAGACTGGGATTACAACCCCTGTTTTTTCTTATTTGCTCTTCATTTACTTGATAAATCTTCTTCCATCCCTTTATTTTGAGCCTATGTGTGTCTTTGCACATGAGATGGGTCTCCTGAATACAACACACCAATGGGTCTTGTCTCTATCCAATTTGCCAGTCTGTGTCTTTTGATTAGGGCAGTCAGTCCATTTACATTTAAGGTTAATATTGTTATGTGTGAATTTGATCCTACCATTTTGATGCTAGCTGGTTGTTTTGCCTGATAGTTGATGCAGTTTCCTCATAGTGATGATTGTCTTTACAATTTGGCCTGTTTTTGCAGTGGCTAGTACCAGTTTTTTCCTTTCCATATTTAGTGCTTCCTTCAGGGGCTCTTGTAAGGCAGGCTTGGTAGTGACAAAATCCCTCTGCATTTACTTTTCTGTAAAGGATTTTATTTCTCCTTCACTTATGAAGCTTAGTTTGGCTAGATATGAAATTCTGGGTTGAAAATTCTTTTCTTAAGAATATTGAATATTGGCCCCACTCTCTTCTGGCTTGTAGAGTTTCTGCAGAGAAATCCGTTGTGAGTCTGATGGGCTTCCCTTTGCAGGTAACCTGACCTTTCTCTCTGGCTGTCCTTAACATTTTTTCCTTTATTTCAATCTTGGTGAATCTAACAATTACGTGTTTTAGGGTTGCTCTTCTCAAGGAGTATCTTTGTGGTGTTCTCTGTATTTCCTGGATTTGAATGTTGGCCTATCTTACCAGGTTGGGGAAATTCTACTGGATAATATCCTGAAGAGTGTTTTCCAACTTGGTTCCATTCTCCCTGTCACTTTCAGGTACACTGATCAAATGTTCGGTTTGTTCTTTTTATGAAGTGCCATATTTCTTGGAGGCTTTGTTCGTTCCTTTTCATTCTTTTTTCTCTAATTTGTCTTCATGGTTTATTTCATTAAGTTGGTCTTCAATCTCTGATATCCTTTCTTCCATTTGATTGATTTGGCTATTGATACTTGTGTATACTTCACAAAGTTTTTGTGCTATGTTTTCCAGCTCCAAGAAGTCATTTATATTCTTCTCTAAACTGGTTATTCTAGTTAGCAATTCACCTATCCTTTTATCCGCGTTCTTAGGTTCCTTGCACTGGGTTGGAACATGCTTCTTTAGCTCAGAGGAGTTTGTTATTACCCACATTCTGAAGCCTACTTCTGTCAACTCACCAAACTCATTCTTTGTCCAGTTTTATTCCCTTGCTGGCAAGTAATTGTGATCCTTTGGAGGAGGAGAGTCATTCTGGTTTTAGGAATTTTTAGACTTTTTGCACTGGTTTTTCCTCATCTTCATTAATTTATCTACCTTTGGTCTTTGCTATTGGTCACTTTCGAATGGACTTTTTGTGTCATCACCTTTTTTGTTGATGTTGATGCTATTCCTTTGTTTGTTTTCCTTTTAACAGTCAGGGCCCTCTGCTGCAGGTCTGCTAGAGTTCGCTGGGGGTCCACTCCAGACCTTTTTTGCCTGGGTATCACCAATGGAGGCTGCAGAACAGCAAAGATTGCTGCCTGCTCCTTCCTCTGGAAACTTTGTCCCAGAAAGGCACCTACCAGAAGCCAGTTGGTGCTCTCCTGTATGAGGTGTCTGTCGACCACTGCTGGGAGGTGTCTCCAGTCATGCACAAGGGTCAGTGGCCCACTTGAGGAGGCAGTCTGTCCCTTAGCAGAGCTTGAGCACTGTGCTGGGAGATCTGCTGCTTTCTTCAGAGCCAGCAGGCACTAATGTTTAAGTCTGCTGAAGCTACACCCTTAGCTGCCCTTTCTCCTAGTTGCTCTGTCCCAGGGAGATGGGAATTTGATCTATAAGCCCCTGACTGGGGCTTTTGCCTTTCTTTCTGAGATGCCCTGCCCAGAGAGGAGCAATCTAGAGAGTCAGTCTGGCTGCAGCAGCTTTGTGGCATTGTGGTGAGCTCTGCCCAGTTTGAACTTCCCAGAGACTTTGTTTAAACTCTGAAGGGAAATATATCTATTCCAGCCTCAGTAATAGTGGACACCTATCCCCCCAAGAAGCTAAAGCATCAAAGATTGACTTCAGAATGCTGTGCTGGCAGCAAGAATTTCAAGCCAGTAGATCTTAGCTTGCTGGGCTCCATGGGAATCAGATCCACTAAGCTAGACCACTTGACTCCAGGGCTTTAGCCCTCTTTTCAGGGGAGTGAATGGTTCTATCTTGCTGGCATTCCACTGGGGTACAAAAAAAAAAACTCCTGCAGCTAGCCTGGTGTCTGCCCAAACAGCTGACCAGTTTTTTGCTTGAAACCCAGGGCCCTGGTGGTATAGGAACCTGAGGGAATCTCCTGGTCTGTGGGTTATGAAGACCATGAGAAAAGTGTAGTATCTGGGCCAGATAGCACTGTCCCTCACGGCAGGGTCCCTCATGACTTCCCTTGGCTAGGGGAGGGAGTTACCTGACCCCTTGCACTTCCTGGGTGAGGCAATGCCCCATCCTGTTTTGGCTCACTCTCAGAGAGCCACATCCATTGTCTAACCAGTTCCAATGAGATGAACCAGGTACCTCAGATGGAAAAGCAGAAATCACCCCTCTTCTGTGTTGGTCTCACTGGGAGCTACAGGCAGACTGAAACTGGTTCTATTCAATTAACCATCCTGACCAGGAATCTAATGTGCTCTTTTCAACATCTCAAAACCTCTTTTTCAACACTTCTTTTCAACACCTTCCTTGTACCCTATGTTAGGTTGGTGCAGAAGTAATTGTGGTTTTTGTCAATACTTTAATGGCAAAAACTAAAATTACTTTTGTACCAACCTAATAGAGCTCACCTTTTCTTATCTACAAATTCCTACATATTCAGCTTTTTGTGGAAATTTTTTTTTTTTTACCTCTTTTCTGTAACTAAGACCTGGTCATTACCTGAGAATACAGTCAGTCCTCTCAAAGAGTGCTGCTTTCTCTCCCAACACCTGTTTGAGCCATTGGACATGAAGTTAGGATAGATGACCTCTTTGGTAATCGTTCTTTGAAGATTTTACCAGCTGGATCACTGTCACCTTCTCCAAAATTACTTTTTGTCATAAATGTTGACAATATCAATATCCAAGTTGACCAATCCAATAGACTTTATCCAGTAATGGGAATAGTCTCTCTCTGCACTATCTAATATGGCAATCACTAGACATATGTGGCTACTAATCACTTGAGATATAACTAGTGCAGCTGAGGAACTGGAGATCTACTTTTGTTTAATTTTAATTAATTTTAAAGAGCCAAGTGTGCTACTGGCTACCATTTTGGATAGCACAGACGTCACTGATAATTTATAAAACCAAGGCTCTCAATTTTTGGCCTCTGTTCTTTGAATGCACTTGTCCTCCACACTGCCTCAAGCATCTACTTCCTAATCCCAGAATGTGTCATTACCAGTAACTACACTTCCAAAAATTCAGTTTCAAACATCTCACTCACCAACCACCATATCTCTCTGTAGAGCTCATTTCCTGTCACATGCTCACTTCAACAATTGCAAAAATTCACCTAGATATATCTCCAGTACCCTTGCCCCTGTGTCTTCATTTTATTAATATGACAAAATACTAATCCTGACTAAATTCAATTATCAGTCTATGTTCATCAGCACTTTGTTGACTAAATGTAACTGGTGAAAAATACATAGCTGTGCTGACTTGTTTCATTTTAAGTTCATATCCACTAACTGCCTTTAACTCTCTTCCAATATTACTTCATTTCTATAGCCCATTTATTCGTTCACTCTCATAAGCAATTATTTTACACTCTATCCCAGTTCCTCTAACTTTTAACACCTCTTCCCACTGTTGATTCTCTGCTGAAGATTTGATTTCTATTTCACTGAGAAGTTGATAGTAATGAAAGCAAAACTTCTCTATGTTTTTACCAACACATCTTCCAGTGCACCTGCAGCTATTTCTATTTCTATATTTCACTGTGTTTGAATGTGCTATGGTGAGTTTGGATGCCCTATAGCAACTATCTCCCATATCTCCTGCATCATCAATTTCTCCCTCTCCTGAATATTCTCATCAGTATGTAAACACCCTGTAATATCTCCTACATTAAAAAACATTAAAGCTTTATTTGGTTCATTTGACTCATATTCCCCTTCAGCCGTAATTCCATTTCTCTGCTCTTCTTCACAGCAAAAGCCCATGAAAGGATTAGTTTCGGTTGTTGTCTTCATGTCCTCTTTCCAATTCTAGGAAGGATATAGCAAGATTGTGGAATAGAAGGTCTCACTGGTCTTCCCCCATGCAGAAATACCAAACTCAACAACTATCTATACAAAAAGCACCTTTATAAGAACCACAAATCAGGTGAGCACACACAGTACCTGATTCTAACTTCGTATTACTCAAAGAGACACTGAAGAGGGTCGAAAAGACAGTGTTGGATTGCCAACACCACACTTTCCTTATCCTCCCAGAGTGACTGTGTGGCATGGAGAAATCTGTGTGTTTGGGAGAGGGACAGCATAGCAATTATCAGACTTCCCATTGGACTCTGCCTTGTCAGTGCTGCTTTGTCATAGCAGAAAGCAAAACCTGGCTGAATTCAGCAGATGCCCACACATGAAGGGAGTATTCAAACCAGTCCTAGCTGGAAGGAAATCACCCATCACAGCAGTCAGAACTTGAGTTCTGTCAAGCCTCACCTCAACAGGCTAAAGTGCGCTGCAGTTCTAAATAAACTTTAAAGGCAGTCTAGACCACAAAAACTGCAAGTCCTAGTGCTGAGCTGTGCTCAGAGCCAGTGGACTTGGGGGACATGTGATGTACTGAGACCCAAGCCAGGGCAGTCGAGGGCTTATTTGTGCCACCTGTCCCCCAAACCTAGGCAGCACAGCTTGTGGCTCCAAAAGAGACTCTTTCTACTTGAGGAAAGGATGGGGTGAGTAAAGAGGACTTTGTCTTGCATCATGGGTATTAGCTCAGCCACAGTAGGATAAGACACTGCAGAGTCATGAGGCCCTCATTCAAGGCCCCAGATCCCAGATGATGTTTCTAAACACAGCCTGGGCTAGAAGGGAACAAATTCCCTTGAAGGGAAGGACCATATCCTGGCAGAATTCATCACTTACTGACTAAATAGCCCTTTGTCCCTGAATAACCAGCAGCAATACCCAGGTAGTATGCCATGGGACTTGGGTGAGACTCAGAGATACTGGCTTCCAGTGAGACCTGGACGCATTCCCAACTGTGGTGGCTACAATAAGAGACTCCTACTTGCGAAAAGCAGAGGGAAAAGTAAAGGAGACTTTGTCTTGCACCTTACATATCAGCTTGACTGCAGTGATGTAGAGTACCAGGCAGGGTCTTGGGGTCCCCAGCTCTAGGTCTTGGCTCTTAGACGGGCTTTCTCGACCTGCTCTGAGCAAGAGGGGAGCCCAGTGCTCTGAGCAAGAGGGGAGCCCAGTCCTAGGCCTGGCAGCATTTACCACAATCTTATCTTCTGAAGTTCGCTATCTGAAGAACCCTTGGGCCTTAAGTAAACATTGGTGGTAGACTGACAGTACTCTCTGTGGGCCGATTGTTTTCATGGCCATGAGATGAGGCTCTTCTGCCTATGGAAAGGAAGGGGAGAGAGGGAAGATTTGTGTCTCTTGGTTTGAGGGTCAATTCAACCAGAGTAGACTAGAACACTAGGAAGACTTTTAAGGTTTTTTACTTTACTCCCTATCACTCAAATGGCATCTCTGGAATCATCCAGGGTCTAGGAGAACTCAGTGACCTGAAGGGAAGGATACAAGCCCTGGCTGGCTTCACCACCTGCTGATTGTACAGCCCTAAGGCCTTGAGTAAACATGGGCAGTAGCCAGGTAGTGGCTACATTGGGCCTTGAACAAGACCCAGTGCTATGTTGGCTTCAGATCTGACCTAGCCCAGTACCAGTGATGGTGGCCACAGGGGTGCTTGTGTCACCACACTCCCAGCTCCAGGTGGCTCAGCACAGAGAAAGAGAGGCTCTGTTTGGGAGAAAGTATGGGAAAAGGATAAGAGATTCTGCTAGTAATTTAGATAAGTCTTCCAAATCTTATCCAAGACTGCCAAGGTGATATTCCTCTATGAGTTTGCAAGAACCACAGCTTTACTGGGCTTGGGATGCCCTCTCATGCAGATATGGTTGAGATCACAACACCCAAGTCCTTTTGAATAGCTAGAAAGCCTTCTCAAGAAGGACAAGTGCAAACAAGTCCAGATCATCAAGATTACAATAAATACCTAACTCTTCAATGCCCAGACACCAGCAAACATCCATAAGTATCAAGTCCATCCATGAAAACATGACCTCACCAAATAAACTAAATAAAGTGCCAGGGACCAATCTTGGAGAGACAAAACACATGTGATCTTTCAGACAAAGAACTCAAAATAGCTATTTTGAGGAAACTCAAAGGAATTCAGGATAAAACTTAGAAAGGATTCAGGATCCTATTGAATACATTTAACAAAGAACTTGAAATAATTATTTTTAAAAAGCATTCTGGAAATGAAAATGTAATTGAAATACTGATGTTAATGAGTAGTAAGAAATTATCTGAAGGTACAAAATGCACTGCTAATAGTAAGTTCACAGAAAAACACAGAATATTATAACACTGTAATTGTCAGGTATAAACAACTCTTAAGTAGAAAGACAATAAACCAATAAAAAAATAGCTATGACAACTTTTCAAGATACTGACAATACAATAAGACATAAAGGGAAAAAAAATTAAAAGTTGGGGGACAACTTTTAAAATTTAAAGTATAGAGTTTTTATTAGTTTTGTTTGTTTATGGTTTATTCATTTATGCAGCAGTGTTAAATTGTTATCAGTTTAAAATAATGTGTTATAAGATAGTATTTGCAAGCCTTATGCAAACTTCAAATCAAAAAACATATATCAGATACACAAAAAATAAAAAGAAATTAAATCATATCACCAGATAAAATCATTATCACTAAAAGGAAGACAGAAAGAAAGGAAAGAAGGAAGAGAAACAACTAAAAAACAAATAACAAATGGCAGGAGTAAGTTCTTATTTATCAATAATGACATTGAATGTAAATGGACTAAATTCTATCAAAAGACATAGAATGGCTGAATGGAGGAAAAACAAGACCCACTGATTTGTTGCTTACAAGAAACATGCTTCACCTATAAAAACACACATAGATGAAAAATAAAGTGGTAAGAAAAAGATATTCCACACCAATGGAAACCAAAAAAGAGCAAGAGTAGCTATATTTAGACAAAATAGAATTTTTTTTTTTTTTTTACAGATTCCCTGCTCAGATCCGAGACTCTTCACACATAGTTCTGGATGATTCATATGTGCTTAATGCCTAACAGAAACCCTGTGGTTATAGATGAATAAACTTGCCCTCCTACAATAACAGCTACAGAGCATGGAGGTTGCAAGTGTATTTCTGTATATAGAGAAAAGTCTAAAAGAGTATTTGCCAGTCAGTTAACAGTGGTTACTTCTGGCAGAGAGGGCACTTCCTTTCTGCTTTGGGTATTTCCCTCTTAATTAGCCCTCAAAACAACTTTGTTTTTGAGACAGGGTCTTGCTCTTGTTGCACAGGCTGGAGTGCAGTGGTGCTATCATAGCTCACTGCAGCCTTGAACTAGTAAGCTGAAGCAATCTCCCTGCCTCAGCCTCCCAAGCAGCTGGGACTACAGGCATGTACCACTGCACACAGCTATTTTCTTGTAGAGATGGGGTCTTGTTTTGCTGGCCAGGCTGGTCTCAAACTCCTGACTTCAAGCGATCCTCCTTCCTTGGTCTTTTGAAATGATGGAATTACTGGTGTGAGCCACTGTAGTGGTCATTCAGTAATCCCATTTTAAAAAATGGCATTATTGAATGCTACAGAAATTCTTTGAAATTTTGATTTGGATTGCATTAAATCTGAACAGGAACATAATAGAGTTGCATCTTTAGGATAATATATCTCCTCATCTCATACATGGTATGTTTCATTCAATATTACTTTTATACTTTACACCAAAACATTTGGTTATGTGTGTGTGTGTATGTGTGTGTATGTGTGTGTGTGTGTAACAGAACAACTATAAAATACATCAGATGCCCTCTCTGAGTTAGCCACTGTCCATTCATAGCCTTCACTTTTAAGATGATGAAGTAGGTATTGACAGATGAAACAGGCTCCAGGCTTGGTAGAGAAGGGTGAATTGGAACTGGGCTCCCATTCTAGATCCAGACGAGCTAAAACAGCTTTTCTCTACAATGCTTTATTCTTGCCATGCTGCACTCTAGGTGTCCCACATTCTAACGTACATAAGCTGGAGAAGCTATATGATATCTATCACATAGTTCATGAAGCTATTTATCCTTTTTTTTTATATAAGAGAAAGAGAAAAAGTGGGAGAGAGAACAGAATTCTTGCTCTATTGCCCAGGCTGGAATGCAATCTTAAAAGGGTATTAAAAATCTCTTTTATGCCATCAATTATACTTAACAACAGAGATAGAAAGGAATACAGGAAGAAAATAAACAGTCAATCAATATTTCATTTAGATCTGTGAGATACTATGTAAATACTAAAGAGTAATTCACTTTCTGTTATATAGTCACTTTCAGAATGGGTGTATTATAAATTAACAATGCGACGTCAAAATCTCCTGCCATTATTGTGTGGGAGTCCAAATCTCTTTGTAAGTCAATAAAAACTTGTCTTATGTATCTGGGTGCTCCTATATTAGGTACGTATGTATTTATAATCATTAACTTCTGTTGTTACATTGATCTTTCTACCATTATGTAATGTCCTTCTTTGTTTCTTTTAGTCTTTATTACTATAGACAAGAGTTACAACTCCTGCTTTTTTTTTTTTTCTCCATTTAATTAGTAATTCTTCCTCCATCCATTTATTTCAAGTCTCTGTGTATTGTTGCGAGTTGGATCTGGATACTACATACCAATGGATTTTAACTTTTTATTAAATTTGCCTGTCTGTGACTTTGATTAGGGCATTGTATACATTTACATTTAGAATTAATATTAATATTTGTGAGTTCAATATTGTAATTAATGCTAACTGGCTTTTTTGCCCGTTATTTGATGTAAATTCTTCATTATGGAGATACTCTTTATGTTTTGGTGAATTTTTGAGATAACTGATACTGGTTGTTCCTTTCTGTTTGTAGTGCTTCTTTCAGAAGATCTTGTAAAACAGGCCTGGTGGTGATGAAATCTCTGAGTGCTTGCTTGTTCATGAAAAAATTTATTTTTCCTTCGTTTTTAAAACTTAGTTTGGCGGGATATGTGATTCTGGGTTGAAAATTCTTTTCTTTAAGGATATTGAATATTGACCCCCACTCTCTTCTAGATTGTAGGGTTTCTGCTGAGAGGTCTGCTGTGAGTCTGATAGGCTTCCCTTTATAGGTAATCTGACCTTTC
>CAUYQU010013379.1:0-12645 GCA_963574635.1 Cheracebus regulus | reverse complement strand
ACAAATTACAAAAATTTGGGCAAAAAAAAAAATAAAATTTAATTTTTTTGTTATTTTACAAATTTTTTGTAAAGTTTTTTTTTTTTTTTTTTTTTTTTTTTTTTTTTTTTTTTTGTCCCTAAAGACAAGTTCTGGCTCTGTCACCTAGGCTGGAATGCAGTGACACCTATCAGGGCTGACTACACCCTCGACCTCCCAGGCTCAAGTGACCCTCCCACCTTAGCCTCCTGAGTTTCTGGAACCACAGGTGTGTACTACCACGCCCAGCTAACTTTAATTTTTTCTGTAGAAATACAGTCTTGCTATATTACCCAGGCTGGTCTCAACCTTCCTTGGGAGGATTGGGCTCAAGCAGTCCTCTCAACTTGGCCTTCCAAAGTGCTGGGATTACAGGCATGAGCCACCATGTCCAGCCTATCAGATTTAGTCAGATATTTAAAAATACCTGCATGTATTGGATATCTTGCAATCACCTTAAAATTGTACTAAATGGAAATCTGCATAGATGACTCTGTATTCAGTGTATAAAAACCTTAGGGAAAAAATGATAAAGTTTAAGAATTTGAGATTCAACAAACTTCTTTTTAGCTTCTTTCCTTATAGGCACCCACAAGATGGTTTTTTGTTAATTATTCTAAATACCTTTATGTATTGGCATTAAATTGTAAGTTTATAGGATCCCCTATTCTTTTTGCTTTTTTCCCCCTGAAATTACTGAACTTCAATGGGATCCCTATTCTCTCTCCTTCAAGCCTTTTTTTTCTGGAACTTGACATTCTCAAATCATTGCCAGTTATTTTTAGTACCTGATACCTCCCTTCCTCAGGTATGTTTTCCCCAGTTAGGACTGAATCTACCATTTGTATCTTATTTTCCATCCCACATTCATAGAGATTGTGTGGAAAGGCTCTGGAGTATTAGAGAAGCCAGTGGAGTTCCCCTCTGCTCTGGCAACCACAGAGCATAGTCCTAGGACCCTTACCACTGTGAGGAAGGAGTTTGGAGTTAGAGAGCACTTCCCCAGGGGATGACGCATTCCCCAGAATAGATCCCTTGTATCTAATCCTGAACTACTCCCCTCTACCATCCCCAATGTGTTAGTTGGGTTAGCCACAAGTTTTTATAGCCTAGTGGTCAAGAAACTATGATAATCCAGAATATGAATTTCTATACAGCCTTTAAATGCATGAGGTAGTTTTATATATATATACTGATATAGAAGGTTATGGTATTAAATCAAAAAGAGCAAATCATAGAACAGTAGTTATACTTTATATGTAGCTTATTTATATTTATATGTAGTTTATCTATATTTATAGTTTGTAAATATATGATAATAGATGTGAAAGCAAACACATGAAGCTTTTAAGAGGTTATCTCTGGGAAAGGCATGGGTTAGGTAGAGTAGAATAGGAGTTTTCACATTCCATAGACCTGTGTAGCAGTTAGGTTTTTAAAATGAATGCATATATTTTTAAAATTCTAAAGACTTTTTAAAATAAAATACTTTAGGATTTCAAGTAAATACTCTAGTGGTACAATCATCTGAACTACTACCCAGAGCCAGACCTGTCTGAAAACCTTGAATTCTTTACCTCTTCTCATCCGAAATATTCTAACAGCCCCTTCTCAGTGAAATTTCTGTGAGAGGGCCCAGAGCCTAGCCTCTTAAATGTTGCTTTTTCATTTTTCTCAGAAACCAGCATAATTTATAAGATCAGTAGATATTTATTCCAGAGACCCTTTAAAGAGTTATTTCTATTTCTAGCTTCTGTTTCTTCTATTATTTTGTGTGTATATTTGTTTGTTTTGCTTTGTTTGTTTTTTTGAGATGGAGTTTTGCTCTTGTTCCTCAGGCTAGAGTGCAATGGCGCAATCTCAGCTCACTGCAACCTCCACCTCCCAGGTTCAAGTGAGTCTTCTGTCTCAGCCTCCTGAGTAGCTGGGATTATAGGCACCTGCCACTATGCCTGGCTAATTTTTGGCATTTTTTAAAGTAGAGACAGGGTTTCACCATGTTGGCCAGGCTGGTCTTGAACTCCTGACCTCAGGTCATCCACCCACCTTGGCCTCCTAAAGTGCTGGGATTACAGGCGTGAGCCACCACACCCAGCTGTTTCCTGTATTCTTTCAAGCATTGAAATCTCTTGGCTGTCTACTCTCTCAAGGGAATCATACTCTGGTCCCCACAGTAATGACAATGTTATTATTTCGACTCTGCTGGTTTAGGATGTGTTCTTGTAAAAAGTTATTTCCAGCTAGGTCCTTGCATCATGTTCCTGCCTGTATACTTCAGTTATATCCTCTTCAGTTCAGCCTCCAAATTTTGAAGACAGTCCTAGTGGTTTGGGAGAACCAAGAACATCTGTGCTATCACTTGGCTCAGCCATTGCTGTCTTAATACTGAAAATGTCTGTCTGTTGCCTCTCAATACTAAAAAGAATTGCCATGAATCTGGGGAAGTAGGCCAGGCGCAGTGGCTCACACCTGTAATCCCAGCACTTTGGGAGGCCGAGATGGGCAGATCACCTGAGGTCAGGAGTTTGTGGCCAACATGGTGAAACCCTGTCTCTACTAAAAATGTAAAAGTTAGCCAGGTGTGGTGGCAGCACCTGTAGTCCCAGTTACTCGAGAGGCTGAGGTAGGAGAATCGCCTGAACCTGGGAAGTGGAGGTTGCATGCTACTGCACTCCAAGCTGGGTCATAGAGTGAGACTCCTTCTCAAAAATAAATAAATAAAATAATGGAAGTAATTTTTCTTTTCTAATTCTACTGTATTATAAATTTTATTTCTATTATTCCTGGCCAGTGCTCAGGGTATGAGGAATTAATTTTAACTAGCCAAATGTTGTATAGAGAGTACACACTAGCATGGTCTATTTCTTATGTGGCCTGTTCTCCAGATGTCAGCCTGTTTTTTTTTTTTCACTTTTTGCTGCAAGTCCTGTAAGTCTACTGCTTCTAAATCTTTACTTCCTTCCAGAATCTAACCAGATTTTATCAGCTTAATGAAGAGCTGATTCTTTCATTAGGTTTTTTGATGATAAACATACAATGTGGGATGAGAATGGCCATCCATGAATTCCTGAAGGGCAGGAACTGCTCCTTATTCATCTTTATCTCCTAGTCCAGTGTGGTGCCTGGCACAAGGTGCTTAGTCAGTATTTTCAGGCAAAGATAAATTGGTACATCTTATTCTGAACTTTGTAACAGACATGTGCAACAAACTGATCATTGTGAAAATATAACTTTTGTGACATCAATTTGCCTTTCCCAAAACAAAGTTTTCTTACATAACAAACACTTTGTAACAACTTGTATGAATTCTGTAAATTATTGAGTGAGCTTCCGATGGGGAATTCTTTATCTTTTTATTCTCCTTCATATCAAATGGTGCTATCACATTTGTATCATAACTTTTTTTTTTTTTAGATGGAGTCTTGCTCTGTCACCCAGGCTGGAGTGCAGTGGCGCAATCTCGGCTCGCTGCAACCTCTGCCTCCCTGGTTCAAGCGATTCTCCTGCCTCAGCCTCCCAAGTAGCTAGGACTACAGGCTTGTGCTACCACGCCTAGCTAAATTTTTATATTTTTGGTAGGGACAGGGTTTCACCGTGTTAGCCAGGATGGTCTCAATCTCCTGACCTCGTGACCTGCCTGCCTCGGCCTCCCAAAGTATTGGAATTACAGGTGTAAGCCACTGTACCCATCCATAACTTTTTTTTTTACCAACAAATATCTGTAATTAGATATTTTATTTGAAACTTCTTAAATTATCCCATAGGTTTAAATTAGGAAAGGAGACAATTTTTTCAAATATTTTTTTCTTTTTAACGCCTACCTCTTACACAAAAAGACAACTCTTTTTTTATGATAAAAGGAGCCCTTGAAAAAAATGCACACATTCTTCTAATGTATTTCTGTATAGATAGGAAAAACTATACATGTGGTTTTAAAAAATCAATGATAATTCCTGTGGTTTATAAGAATATGGTTTGGCAGTCAACTTTGTAATAGAATGATAAAATGAAATTATTGATTGATTGCTAATTCTGTTATCCAAAGCTATCTCTCTGTATTGGAAACCTATAAAAATAACAAAAGGTGATTCTTCATTGGAATCCTAATGTCTATGCAATCAGACTAGGAAAGTTTGAGTAGTTAAGTGGTCAAGAATCTTCTATTCATTTTTTCTCATTTTCTTTTAGAACTGCCATTGGATGACCAAAATTCCCTGTAGCTGATAATGTTGGGATTAAACTCTGCAACTTTCTTTGGCATTCAGTTGTTAAAAACAAATAGGATGCAAATTCCTCAACTCCAGATTATGAAAACAGTACTTGGAAAACTGAAAACTACCTAAATGATCGTCTTTGGTTGGGCGGTGTTCTTAGCGAGCAGAAGCCTTGGCCAGGGTCTGCTGTTGACTCTTGAAGAGCACATAGCCCACTTCCTAGGGAATAGAGGTGCCACTACTACCATGGGTAATTCCTGTATCTGCCGAGATGACAGTGGGACAGACGACAGTGTTGACACCCAGCAGCAACAGGCCGAGAACAGTGCAGTACCCACTGCGGATACAAGGAGCCAACCACGGGACCCTGTTCGGCCACCAAGGAGGGGCCGAGGACCACACGAGCCAAGGAGAAAGAAACAAAATGTGGATGGGCTAGTGTTAGACACACTGGCAGTAATACGAACTCTTGTAGATAAGTAAGTGTCTGACTCACAGTCACTTCCAGTATAATAAAAAGTGTTCTGCCAGGAACCATGACTTTTAGGACTCCTTCAGTTCGCTTAGGACATACTCACCAAGCCTTGTACTCAAAGGGCAAAGGAGAATATTTTAATTCTCCTCTGATGGCAGAGTAAATTATAAGACTGGGTGATTTTGCTTGCTGTCCTCTACTCTGTCTGGAAATGTGTAAATGTTTAGCAGAAAACACTAATTAAAGCTATGACCTTTATTAGAGAATAGAGTAGATAATGGAGTGAGTTTATGCTGCTAACTACAATGGGAAACGGTTTCATGAAGGCTCACTGTTAATGGTGCATGCCTGTCTATTCCACTGACCACAGATTCAAGGTAAGTTGTTTTTCCAAGAACATGGCTACAGGCAACTCTCTTGGCAACATAAGGACAAAAGTCAAGGAGAGTTTTCATTATCCTTTATTTGATCCTTATCCTTTATTTGACTGTCTTTGATTCATTTAGGAAGTATGTCAGTTGAAACTGCAAGGCACACCTTTACTTGTTTTGTCTTGTCTTTGCTTTGTCTGCCTCTAAGTACAAAATCCCACACTGAATAACAGTGAAATTAAAGGGCATCATTCAAGTGGGAAAAAACATTTAACCTAAGATTGTATAGTTAAGAGCACAAAGTTTAGAACGATGATGGGCCTGATTCTAGTTCTGGCCCAGTGCCTTACTAGCTGCATAACATTGGATAAGTTAGTTCTTAAAGCCTCAGATTCCTCATCTATAAATGAGATAATACTGTTCCTACAAGGATTATCATGAGGCAATGTACATAAGGCATTTAGTGTGGAGCTTTGTACTTAACAGTTGCTCAGTAGATGGTAGTATTTTTTATAGTTATGTGTTCTTTTTCCTTCAGGCCCTGCTAGTAAATTTTAGTATATAAACATTTGATAATCACATTTATAGAAATCTGGTTTTGTTTAGTTCCTCAAAAATTAAGAATAAAACAGTGTACCTGTGAATACAGACAAATTTTTAGAACTGCATTAGACCTTTCCATAAAATAACTGGAGCATTTGTTAGTCTTCAAGAATAATAATTTTTTGGCCAGACACAGTGGCTCATACCTGTAATCCCAACACTTTGAGAGGCTAAGGTAGCAAAATAGCTTGAGGCCAGGAGTTCAAGATCAGCCTGGGCAACATAGGGAGACCCCATCTCTACAAAAAAAATTTAAAAATTAGCCGGCACAGTGGCATGTGCCTGTGGTCCCAGCTACTCAGGATTCTAAGGCCGGAGTACTGCTACAGCCCAGGAGTTTGCAGCTGCGGTGAGCTGTGATCGCTCCACTGCACTGCAGCCTGGGCAATAGAGCAAGACCCTGTCTCAAAAATAATCAATTAATTAAAAAAAATTTTTTTTTGAGACAGAGTCTCACTCTGTTGCCCAGGCTGGAGTGGAGTGGTGCACTCTTGGCTCACTTCAACGTCCGCTTGCTAGGTTCAAGTGATTCTCCTGCCTCAGCCTCCTGAGTAGCTGGGATTACAGGTGTGTGCCACCATGCCCGGCTAATTTTTTTTGTATTTTTAGTAGAGACAGCGTTTCCTCGTGTTAACGAGGATGGTCTCAATCTCCTGACCTTGTGGTCCACTCGCGTTGGCCTCCCAAAATCCTGAGATTACAGGCGTGAGCCACCGCTCCCGGCCCCCCTTGCTACATTTTAAAAGAGAGTGACATAGTATACAAACCTCTTTGTTTTTAACTTCTGTCAACATTGAAATCTATGTTGCTATATATAGATCTACAACTGCTTCTGACTGCTACAGAATATTCCTTTGTATGCCTGAAAGTACTATATTTTGTTACATTTTCATCTGGTGATGGTCACTTAGGTTACTGCTAAATTTTTGTTCCTACAAATAGCACTGCAATGAATAGCACAAATATACATTGATTTTTAGACCTGTGTAAAAATTTATCTAGAACTTGGGTATATGCATACTTAATTTTATCTAGAACTGTTGGGTATATGCATACTTAATTTTATTATTGCCAGATTATTCTTCAGAAATGTTTGCATTAGTCAATTACATTATTTAAACAGCCATCATCTAATGAGTACCTGAAATGACCATCCTAATTCCTATATCACAGCGTTATTCTGAGGATTAAATGACTTAAGACAATAGCTTTTTTTGGTTTTTTTTCCCACTGTGAACCAAAGACCCACAATATGTAAACAAATAAGTGGTGAGTTGTTAAGCAGTTAGCATTGTTTAATGGAAAACATTTCATTATTGAAGTTCTCCTGAAGCACTTTTTAAAGATTTCTGGGATCACACCATTGACTTAAGGTATATAATGCCACTTTGGAGCAATGTCTGGAATGTTAAATAGTTCCTTAAGTTTGGTTTCGTTTTCTTGTAATACCATTTTATGAAGTATAAGCATGTAGTGATATTTCAGAAGAAAACTTCAAAATGAAGATGTGTTTATAGGCCCTTGCTGCATAAGTCCTCAACAGGGATTGTCTTCTCTCTTCCTGGTATTTCTCTCAGGTAAGTATGAAGAAGATGATGTTGACCTTCCTGGCTTATCTCAGTTGGCATTGAGCTTCTAAGGATAAAGCTGAGAGTAGGCTGTGGTCTCCAGTTTTAGTCATGTGGTTTTACCTCAGGACACATACTAGTTCTTGTCTGTACCCACCTGCCCATTTTGTTTGTGGGCATTGTGGACAGTGACTGTGGAAATGAGCACCTATGGTATACATTCATCCTTATAGGTCATAGCTCAGGTTGTCTCTTCTATCTTTTTCCTTACATTTGTATTTGTTTCTTCTGTCTCTTTTTACCCCCATACCTCCAGTTTGAATTTTTACTTGGAATTGTCATTTATTATTTCCTCAGGTTTAATGCCTTGAATTTTTTTTTCTTTTTCAGTGATCAGGAACCTCCCTATTCAATGATAACATTACACGAAATGGCAGAAACAGGTATTTTTAGTTTTGTTTTTATTACTGTATAATGAATATATAGTAATGAAGAAATGTAGCCACCTTTTGTTTTGTTTTGAAATAAAAGACTTCAAAACGACTAGCATACATAATAAAGAAAAAAGCCCTTTACTGTATGGAAATTTCGCTGTATAGGTGTAATAGGCAATGCATATTGTATCCCTTTTTTTTTTTTTTTTTGTCATAGACAGATCTTTGACCATACTTTTCTGGAATGGAGAAGATATCTATCTATATCTATATCTGTTCTGGAATGGAGAGGAGATATATATATACACATACCCATACATACATACATACACATACACACTTTGAAACAGAGTCTCACTCTGTTGCCCAGGCTGGAGTGCTGTGGCATGATCACAGCTCAACTATACCTCAACCTACCCTGGCTCAGGTGATCCCCCTCCTTCAGCCTCTCAAGTAGCTAGGACCACAGGTGCATGCCACAATACCCAGCAATTTTTCTTTTTGTAGAGATGAAATTTCACCGTGTTGCCCAGACTGGTCTTGTACTCCCGGGCTCAAGAGATCCTCCTGCCTCAGCCTCCCAAAGTGCTGGGATTACAGGCATGAGCCACAGCCCCTGGCCAAGGATATTTTTTGTTCCTTTGTTTCCTAAGTATCATTCTGAAAACAAAGCCAACTGCTGAGTATACTTCGTTTTCTCAGTTAACTCCTACGTAGTAAATAAGACGCTTAAAACTATTTTAATGTGAGAACTCAAGACCATAGCTTAACCTTTTTCCAAATGAAAGTACCCACAAAGCACCAAACTCCTGTAACTTAAGATGTTTTTACTCCACCACGATGACTAGCAATTGATAATTATGTCCATGCCAAATACTAGCTGCTAAAAATCTATAGGCCAAAAGTGTTTCTTTTAACGTGAATTGATCTTGTGTGACTTTATAAGTTATGTATTTTCACATTTGAAAAATAGCAACTCCATCATATAATCTTTTTGATTTGCTCTTAGATGAAGGATGGTTGGATGTTGTCCAGTCTTTAATTAGAGTTATTCCACTGGAAGATCCACTGGGACCAGCTGTTATAACATTGTTACTGGATGAATGTCCATTGCCCACTAAAGTAAGTTAATAACTTACCTTTTATGAAACTATCATTTGTGCTTAAGCACAGGGTGAATTACCATAAAGAACATTTGATGTAATGTGTTTCATCTTTATACATTTGGGGTCTGTTTTATTCAATATTGATTTAGTATGTAAATTTATTTTTTATTACTAATGAAGAATTACGTCCTCCTTTTTTTTCTTCTTTGAGACAAGAGTCTCACTCTGTCACCCAGGCTGGAGTGCAGTGGCGCAATCTTGGCTTACTGCAATCTCTGCCTCTCGGGTTCAAGCGATTCTCCCGCGTCAGCCTCCCAAGTAGCTGAGATTACAGACACCCACCACCACACCCTACTAATTTTTGTATTTTTAGTAGATACGGGATTTCACCATGTTGCGCAGGCTGGTCTTGAACTCCTGACTTCAAGTTATCCACCTGCCTCGGCCTCCTCCCAAAGTGCTGAGATTACAGGCATGAGCCACTGCACCTGGCCCTCTGTCTTCTTATTTATTTATTTGTTTTTGAGACAGGGTTTTACTTTGTCACCCAGACTGGAGTTCAGTAGCACCATTGCATCTCACTGCAACAACCTTCCTGGCTCAGGTGATCCTCCCGTCTCAGCCTCCCATGCAGTTGGGACCATAGATACATGAGCCCATGTCTGGCTAATTTTGTATTTTTTGTAGAGATGGAGTTTCATCATGTTGCCCAGGCTGGTCTTGAACTCCTGGGCTCAAGTAGTTGGCCCACATCAGCCTCCCAAAGTGCTGGAATCATAGGCGTGAGCCACCCTGCCCCCCCACATTCTCTGACAAGGCTTTAGTTTAATTTCTTTTTTTCTTCTTTCTTTCTTTCCTCCCTACTCCTTCCTTCCCCTTCCTTCCTCCTTCCCCTTCCCCCCTCCCTCCCTCCCTCTCTTCCTTCCTTCCTTCCTTTTCTTCCTTCTTTTCTTCCTTCCTTCCCTTTCCTTCTTCCTCACACTGCCCTGCCCCGCCCAGGCTGGAGTACAGTGACACAATCATGGCTCACTATATCCTCAACCTCCCAGGTTCAAGTGATCCTCTTGCCTCAGTCTCCCATGAAGCTGGGACTACAGGCGTGCACCACCATATACCCAGCTGATTTTTTAAAACTTTTTGTAGAGAAAGGGTCTCACAATGTTGCCCAGGCTGGTTTTGAACTCCTGGGCTCAAGGGATCCTCCCACCTTGGCTTCTCAAAGTGTTGGGATTATAGACATAAGCCACTGTGCCTGGCCTAGGTTAAAATGTTTAAAATGTTAAAAATAGAAGCATTTAAGTCTGGGTGCGGTGGCTCACACCTGTAATCCCAGCACTTTGGGAGGCTGAGGCAGGCAGATCACCTGAGGTCAGAAATTCAAGACCAGCCTCGCCAACATGGTGAAACCCTGTCACTACTAAAATACAAAAAAAAAAAAAAAAAAAAATCAGCCATGCGTGGTGGCAGGCACCTGTAATCCCAGCTACTCAGGAGGCTGAGGCATGAGAATTGCTTGAACCTGGGAGGCGGAGGTTGCAGTGAATTGAGATCGTGCCACTGCACTCCACTCTGGGTGACAAAGTGAAACTCTGTCTCAAAAAAAAAAAAAAAAAAAAGGCATTTAGGTTGGGCACAGTGACTCACACTTGTAATCTCAGCCAAGGCAGGCAGACTGTTACTCCAGGAGTTCAAGACAAGCCTGGGCAACAAGGTAAAACCTTGTTCCTACAAATAATTCCAAAAGTTAATAGGATGTGGTGGTCCTTGCCTATAGTCCCAGCAGCTCAGGAGGCTGAGGTGGGAAGATCGTTGAGTTCAGGAGGTTGAGACTGCTGTGAGCCAAGATTGTATCACTGTGCTCCAACTCGGTTAAAAAAAGAAGTATTTGTATCTGAGCTGGCGATCTTTATTCAGAAGCTAGAAGAGAATGTTCAGTTGCTGAGCTGATTTTCTTACCTTTCTCTAAGCAATTTCCTCATAACAAAAGTTTTAAAAATATTTTTTATTAGGAGGAAAAAGTGGGTGGCTCACGCCTGTGATCCCTGAACTTTGGGAGACCAAGGCAGGAGGGTCAGTTAAACTAGCTCAGGAGTTTGATACCAGCTTGAGCAATATAGTGAGACCTTGTCTCTATTAAGAAAAAAAAGCAAAACAGGCGGGGTGGCTTATGCCTGTAATCCCAGTACTTTGAGAGACCAAGGCAGATGGATCACTTGAGGTCAGGAGTTCGAGACCAGCCTGGCCAACATGGTGAAACCTCATCTCTACTTAAAAAAAAAAAAAAAAAAAAAATTAGCCACCATGATGGTGTGCGTGTGCCTGTAATCCCAGCTACCTGGGAGGCTGAGACAGGATAATCACTTGAACCTGGAAGGTGGAGGTTAAAATGAGCTGAATCGCATCACTGCACTCCAGCCTGGGTGACAGAGTGAGACTCCATCTCAAAAAAAAAAAAAAAGTTAAAATTGAAAGCATTTTTGAATCTTACTCAAATGTATTAATGATTAGTATAACCTTGGTTATCCCTTACATAGAACAAAAGTATCAAACTTTCATTGCCTTAGTCCATGTGTTTTACAGAATCCTTTTTTTTTGGATTCTGGGATCTTTTGTTTTTAAGATGGGGTCTTGCTATGTTGCCCAGGCTGGTCTCAAATTCCTGGGCTCAAGCATCCTTCCACCTTGGCCTCCCAAAGGCCATAGGATTGCAGGCATGAACTACTGTGCCCAGCCTTGATTCTGACATTTTGATTAATCCATTTAAGCCCAGTACAGAAAAACATTGTGGACAGAAGGGGAAAGTCTTTAGCTTAGTCACCAGTGAATTGACCTTTGCTTAGGCTTGTAAGAGTTGCCTGTTTTAATTTGCCTTCAACTCTGTTGGTTCATTCCTCTAATCCCAACACTTTGAGAGGCTGGAGGATCACTTAAGACCATGAGTTCAAGACCAGCCTGAGCAACATAATGAGACCTTCATCTCTACAGAAAATTAAAATTATCTGGGCATGGTGACATGTGCCTGTAGTCTCAGCTACGAGGGAGGCTGAGGTGGGAGGATCACTTGATCCCAGGAGGTAAAGGCTACAGTGAGCCATGATCACTTCACTGCACAGCAGCCTGGGCAATAAAGTGAGAACAAAAAGAAAGAAAACTTTGGGATTTGTTTTTGCTTAGTAAAACTTTTTTAAACATGATTTTTAACTTCAAAATCACTAGCCTTTAATGTTAATAATCATAATGACGTTTGAGTGGGTTTAATCTATTTAGTGATTCAAGAATATGTAGCATATATTTGATACAACTTATGCATTTTGAATGAAATAGAATCTGTTAAGTCATGTAAGGAGAATTTCAGGTTGATCAGATATTTCCCGTCAATAATGATATCATTGGGGTATATTGCATAATTTTTATATGGTCATTCTGAGTTTAACACCTGGTTAAAGCCTTTCTTTGAGGGGACAAAGTCTTACTCTGTCTCTGAGGCTGGAGTGCAGTGGCACCATCTTGGCTCAGTGCAATCTCTGCCTCTCAGATTTTTTTTTTTTTTTTTTTTTTAAAGAATGGGCCGGGCGCGGTGGCTCACGCCTGTAATCCAAGCACTTTGGAGGCCAAGGCGGGCGGATCACCTGAGGTTGGGAGTTCAAGACCAGCCTGACCAACATGGTGAAACCCCGTTTTTAAAAAAAAAAAAAAAAAAAAAAAGAATGAAAGAGAGAAAGAAAGAGGAAGAGATTTTAGAAAAAGAGAGAAAAGGAGAAAGAAAGAAACAGCAAAAGAAAGAAAAAAGAATGAAAGAGAAAGAAAGAGGAAGAGATTTTAGAAAAAGAAAAGGAGAAAGAAACAGCAAAAGAAA
>CAUYQU010013377.1:0-21756 GCA_963574635.1 Cheracebus regulus | reverse complement strand
CAGAGTAGCTGGGATTACAGGTGTGCACCATCACACCCAGCTAATTTTTGTATTTTTAGTAGAGATGGGGTTTCACCATGTTGGCCAGGCGGTCTCGAACTCCTGACCTCAAGTGATCTGCCCACCTTGGCCTCCCCAAGGATTGGGATTACAGGTGTGAGCCTCTGCGCCCGGCTTTACTTCCCTGTTTAAACCCCTCCACTCAGAATAAAATCCAAAGTGCTTAGCCTAGTCATCCACAGGGTTTGTCAGCCTCAGCACTATTGCCGCTTTGGGCTGGAGCACTCTGTGTTGTGGGAGCTGTCCTGTGCATTACAGGAAGATGAGCGGCATCTCTGGCCTCTACCCACTGGATACCAGTGGCATCACTCCTCTCCCCAGTTGTAAAAACTCAAAATGTGTCTAGACATCATCAAATGTCCACTGAAGGCAAAAATCACCCAGTTGAGAACTAATGGTCTCTAAAAGGATCTATCTATAGGATCAAAATGATTTGATCCCTGCCTCCCTCCGAGACCTCACCCACCAACCCCTCTCTGCCTTCTTTCTATTCTTTGAAAATACAAGATCACACCTGCCCCAGAGCTTGAACCTGTTGTTCCCTGAGAATCTCAACTCAACAGTCACCTCCACATCTAAGCTTTCCATGAACACTCAGTTGAAAACAGCCCTCTGCCCCCATCAGAACACTCAGTTGAAAACAACCCTCTGCCTCCATCACTTTCCATCATACCACTTTGTTTATTTCCTTCATGGCACTTGGTCCTTACCTATTTTCTTTTTCTCCATGTGTCCACTACTATATTCAAAGCACCAGGAGCAACTTCAAATGACTCCAAGATCAAGCAGTGCAGCCCCCAACACACAGGCTGAGCTGCTGCCACACCACGGGCCGAGAGGGGTCGTCAGCACGATGTTCCGTTCCCCATCCTATCCAACCTCCAGAGAATCTAAGCCAAGACAGGAGAAGGAACTGAAGGAACTGGGTGACAGGCCCACTTCTACCTTGTCCCTTTTGGAAGCAATGTCACAAATAAACAGGCCTCATTTCCTTTCTTGTAAGAGCCCGATGAGCTTAATTTGGTCGAACCATGTGGGGTGGGCTAGGGAGAACCGAAATAGAAGATCTGCAAATTACTCAGATGAATCCAGCAGCCGGCTTGGGCAAATATGGCTTGGCTCTCTCTTCTCTCTACCCAGACAAAAATTCTGTCTCCCTGCAGCCTTTCAACACAGTTAATTTCTAATCAATAAAAAGGAAATCAAAGAAATCCATCTGGGACAAAAGACATTTTCTGGAGAAAGCAAGAGCTCAGCTCTCCTCTGACAGGTTTCCTTTGAAGTGCTTCTCGATGGTCCTTTTGCTCTCTCTCACCTAGCAGAGGGTTTCAGATGTGTGCACACAACTTTTAAGGAAGCCCAAACACAGCTGCTCCGTGCTCCCTTCCGCCTTTGTTCTCATGGGTTGGTTAAAGCCTATTGTCTCTTAATCTGCTGCACAAACAATGTTAAAATAGAAATGGATTTTTTAAAAAGCAAACTCCAACCGCCAACGCCAGCACTTTACACGTTTCATCATATGCTTTCCTTTTTTTTTTCTAGTCCTTGTCAATACACCAACCCTGTATTTGCATAGCTGCATTGACAATACAGGCACATTCCAAAATATCCTTTAAGAAGAAAACTTAGATGAGAGGAGAGAGGATGAAGAGGAGTAGGTTAAAGGGTACAAACATACAGTTAGCAAGAGGGAATATACCCAGTGTTTGGAACTGGGCACAGTGACTCATGCCTGTAATCCAACCACTTCAGGAGGCTGAGGTGGGAGGATCACTTGAGGCCAGGAGTTCAGGACTTTTGCCTCAAGCGAGATCCCGTCTCAATTAAAAAATAATAATAATAAATGTTCGATAGGAGAGCAGGGTGACTATATTTAACAAAAATGTATTGTACTAGAATGATAAAAACCCTAAATACCCTGACTTGATCACTATGCATTATATATGTAAAAAAATGTCTCCTGGCCAACATAGTGAAACCCCGTCTCTACTAAAAATGCAAAAATTAGCCGGGCGTCGTGGCATATGCCTGTAATCCCAGCTACTAGGGAGGCTGAGGCAGGAGAATCGCTTGAACACGGGATGCCGAGGTTGCAGTGAGCTGAGATCAGGCCACTGCACTCCAGCCTGGCGAAAGAATGAGACTCCGTCTCAAAAAAAAAAAAAAAAGTCATGTGTATCCCATACATTTGTACTAATAAAAATATATAATACAATAAAACTAAAAGAATTACACACATCACACATACATTTTCCTTGTGACTATCTAGACATCACAAGTGTCATTATAAATGTTCACATATAACATTCCATTAGGCTGAAATACTATAACTTATATTAACCATTTTCCTACTGCTAGATACTTAGGGATTTTTTTTGTTTTTTGAGACAGGATCTTGCTCCATTGCCCAGGCTGGAGTACAGTGGTGCAATCCTGGCTCACTGCAGCCTCTACTTCCTGGGTTCAAGTGATCCTCCCATCTCAGCCTCCCAAGCAGCTGGGACTCTGCCCAGCTATTTTTTGTAGTTTTTGTAGAGACAGGGTTTCACCATGTTGCCCAGGCTGCTCTTGAACCCCTGGGCTCAAGCAATCTGCCTGCCTTGGCCTCCCAAAGTGCTAGGATTACAGGCATGAGCCACCATGCCCAGCCACTTAGGTTGTTTCTAATAATGTAAATTGGAGACTTTTCTTCTTTTATTTATTTAAATTTTTATTTATTTAGAGACAAGCTCTCACCCTGTTGCCCAGGCTGGGGTTCAGTGGTGCAATTACAGCTCACTGTAGCCTCAAACTCCTGGGCTCAAGCAATCCTCCTGCCACAGCCTCCTGAGTAGCTGGGACTACAGATGTGCACCATTACACTTGGCTAATTTTTAAATTTTTTGTAAAGATAGGGTCTCACTAGGTTGCCTAAGCTGGTCTCAAACTCCTGGCCTCAAGCGATCCTCCCATCTTGGTCTCCCAAAGTGCTGGGATTACAAGCAGGAACCCCTGTGCCCAGCCTATTTTTCTTTTTTTTATATTACATCCTTCTAAATAAAACCCAGAAGTGGGATCACTGGCTCAAGGAATATCAAGACATTTCTCTGCCACTTGATATAGACTGCTGGACTATTTGCCAAAAGGACTGCACTAACGTCACAGTCAGTAGCAGAGGGGAGCATAGACATCTTCCCACAGGCTTACCAGGACTGGGTATTAACCTTTCAACAAGCGGACGTGGGCTTAGTGTGACTGATCAAATATATATACCTAAGATGGCACTGTACTTTTTGTTTGCATCTCTTTGACTAAATATCTAGTCATATATTGATATAACTGCATTTCCTTTTTTGTGCTGAAATGTTGACTTTCTATGTGAGTTCAGTGCTCTTCCTCCATAAGCTCCCAATGAGGCTGACAAGCCACATTTCACACGGGATTGTATTGGTCTATAATTGTTAGGCTTTTCATTATTCTCATCTGACAGGTATCTTGTGGGTTTAATCTGGGTTTCCCTAACTGCCAAAGAGGTGAGCACCTTTTCGTGTTACCAGCCACTCATGCTTTCTCATCTATGAAAACCCTGCTCATTTCTTTTTGATCATTGGGCATTTGTCTTTCTCTTATTAATTTCTAAAAGGGCCTTTAGGTATTACGGATACTATTATTCAGCAGTTATGTGTTTTTATGGGTTGAATTACGTCCCTCTTTAAAGTTCATGTTTAAGTTCCAACCCCTGGGATCTCCAAATGTGACCTTATTTAGAAATAAGGTCCTGGCCGGGTGCAGTGGCTCACACCTATAGTTCCACCACTTTAGGAGGCTGAGGCAGGCAGATCACTTGAGGTCAAACGTTCAAGACGAGCCTGACCAACATGGTGAAACCCCCATCTCTACTAAAAATACAAAAAATTAGCCAGGCATGGTGATGGATGTCTGTAGTCCCAGCTACTCAGGAGGCTGAGGCAGGAGAATCACTTGAACCTGAAAGGCAGAGGTTGCAGTGAGCAGAGAATGCACCACTGTACTCCAGCCTGCGTGACAGCAGGAGACTCCATCTCAAAAAAAAAAAAAAGAAAAGAAAAAGAAAAGAAAAAAGGAAAGTCTTTGTAGAGGTGATTTTAGTTAAGATAAGGTTATACTGGAGTAGAGTAAGTCTTAATCCAATGACTGGTATCCTGATGAAAAGAGGACATTTAGTTACATACAGACATGCACACAGAGAGAATACCACGCAAAAATGAAGGCAGAGATCCATAAGCCAAGGGGCACCAAAGATTGCCAGCTAACCACCAGACGCTGTGACAGAGGCCTGGAACAGATAATAGCCTTGTCAACATCCCCCAACATGGTTTGGCCCTGTGTCCCCACCCAAATCTCATGTGGAATTTTAATCCCCACGTGTCAGGGGAGGGACCTGGTGGGAGGTGATTGGATCGTGGGAGTGGATTTCCCCCATGCTGTTCTCGTGATGGTGAGTGAGTTCTCATGAGATCTGATGGTTTAAAAATGTCTGGCACTTCCCCTCTCACTCTCTCTCTCCTGCTGCCTTGTAAACCATGCCTTGCTTCCCCTTCACCTTCCACCATGATTGTAAGTTTCCTGAGGCCTCCCCAGCCATGCTTCTTGTACAGCCTACAGAACTGTGAGCCAATTAAACCTCTTCTTTATAAATTATCCAGTCTCAGGTATTTCTTTACAGCAGTGTGAGAATAGACTAATACACCTGTAAATACGACTGTCTTCGTTCATTTTGCATTGCTATAAAGGAATATCTGAGGCTGGGTAATTTATACAGAAAAGAGGTCTAAGTGGGCTGTGGTCCCGCAGGCTGTACAGGAAGCATGGCACCAGCATCTCCTCTGCTTCTGGTGAGAGTTTCAGGCTGCTTCCACCTTTGTCAGAAGGGGAAAGGGAGCTGGCGTGTGCAGAGATCACAGGGCAAGAGAGGAAGCAAGAGAGACGGGGACGGTGCCAGGCTCTTTAAAACAACCTTGTGCAGAACTAACAGAGCTCTTGTGCAGAACTAACAGAGCAAGAACTCACTCATTACCATGAGGATGGCGCCTAGCCAGTCATGAGGGACCCACCCCATGAGCCAATACCTCCCATTAGGTCCCACCTCCAACACTGGGGATCACATTTCAACGTCAGGGTTGGCAGGGGACACACATCCAAACTAGAGCAATGGGGGTCCACAGTCCTTATTTGAAAATATGGGTTTTGCAGATGTAATTGAGTCAAGATCAGGTCATACAGGAGTAGGGTGGGCCCCATATCCCATAGGACTGGATTTATGAAAAGGAGAGAAGAAACATAGACTAAGGCACACAGGTGAGAATGCCAGGTGAGGAGAGAAATGGAGGCTGGAGGGATGCAGCTCTCAGCCAAAGAGCACCAGGATTGCTGGCAGCCATCAGAAATCAGGGGAGAAGACTGGAGTGGTTTAATCAACTCTGCTGACACCTTTGAATTTGGACTCTGAGCCTCCAGAGTTGTGAGGGAATAAATTCCTGTTGTTTTAAGGCACCCAGCGTGTGTTACAGCGGCCCCAGAAAACTTAACACACTGGTGGAGTAAGGCAAAGGACAAAGAGTCACAGACCTCTGCTGTGACCCCAGCTATCCCACGTACCCTGACTGTGTGACCTTAGCCAGGCTGCTGAACCTCCCTGAGTCTCATTCCTTTCCTCCTAGGAAAAGGAGGACACATACCCCATACCCCACAAATTTCTAGTGGTGGAGGCTACATGGTTCTTGAAATTCTTCAGTTGGTTCACATGACACTGTCCTCTCCTGCTTTCCCTCTAACCTTCCGGCTTCTATTTCTTGGTCTTCACAGTTCTTATTTTTTTTTTCTCCTGCCCTTAAGTATAGTTTTCCCCAGAACTCAACTCCTACCCACCTTTGATTTACTTTATAAATTTAGTGATGCCTATCATGTCTACTATCACATTGACTATGTAACCCAAACATACTTTCTTTTTGAGTTCTAGTCCTGCCTAAGCCTTCTTTTTTTTCTCTTTCTCCTTTCCTTTCTTCCTTCACTTCCATAAATATTTGCTGAACATTTACTCTGTACCAGGCATGTACCAGTATGGAGCAAGACAGAAAAAATCTGCCTCCTCTTAGATTCACATTAAAGTAGAAGAAACATAATAAGGAAATTGATATGTAATGTCTGATAGTAGTAAGTGCTACGAAGAAAAACACAGCCGACTACAGGGATAAAAGTGATGGGGCTGCTCTTTAAAAGGAAAGTTAAGGGTCTGGGTGCAGTGGCTCACACCTGTAATCCCAGCACTTTGGGAGGCTGAGGCAGGTGGATCACTTGAGGTCAGGAGTTCAAGACCAGCCTGGTCAACATGGTGAAACCCCTGTCTCTACTAAAAATACAAAAATTAGGTGGGTGTGGTGGCATGTGCCTGTAGTCCCAAATACTCAGGCACAAGGCACAAGAATCAACCTGAGAGGCAGAGGTTGCAGTGAGCTGAGATTGCACCACTGCACTCCAGTGTGGGTGACACAGTGAGACTCTGTCTCAAAAGAAAAAAAAAAAAGCCAAGGAAGGCCTCTCTGAGATGGTGACCTGAGCAGGGAAAGGAGGGACCCATGAAGGTATCTGGGGGGAGAACATTTCAGGAAAAGACAAGGCTAAGTGCAAAGGCCCTGCAGTAGGGCCGTGCTAGGTGTGCTTGAGACACCCAGCAAAGCTGGTGTGGCTGAAGCAGAGTCAGGAAGGCAGGGAGGCCAGCGACCAGGGAAATAAAGTTGGAAAGAGATTCAGGGGCTGAGTCTCATTTGGATTTTATGTTGAATGAGACAGAAAGCTATGAGAAGATTAGATGCAGAAGAAAGACATGAGCTGATGTTTATTTTACTGTCTTCCCCTGGCTGCCGGTTTGGGAAATGCAATGCAAAGGGTTGAAGCAGGGAGACCCAGGAGGGGCGTCCTAACACTGCGGGCCAGAGGTGAAGGCAGCCTGGACCTGGCTGTAGGAGTGGAAGGGTTTGAAGGGGTTGGTGGGGCTGGCCTGATTTGCTGATGAGTGTAGGCTAGGACTCCTAGGTTTTGGGATAAATGCTGGTGCCGCTAATGGATACAGGGAACACTGGTGGAGGAGCAATTTGGGTTGAAATCAACAGTTCAGGTTAGGAGTGAGACATCAGCCAGCCACTCCAGCAGGCGGCAAACCTAAGTTCAGTGTTTCCAAAGCTGCCCTCAACAAAAGAGCCACTGGGGGTGTTTGGAAACACAGATTCCTGGGGCCTCCCAGAGCCTACTCAATCAGACTCCTCAGGGGAGGGGCCTGGGAATTAGAATTTTTCACAAGTTCCCTGGAAATACTGATAACATAGGTGTTTCAAGCCATGGGGTCGGAGGAGATCACTCAGGGATCTTTAGTTAAGTCCACTGGAAACCTCAGCGGTGGCATCCTCAACACCTGCACCCCACACTTAACTCATCGCCATCACCCTTGCCCCATCCTCGCCTGCGCCCCCCGACTGCCCAACACCCCTAACCAGCAAGCCTCTCAACCCCGAAAGCTAAGTGAGGCTCTAGAGACCTCCCTCACCCTCTGCCCTTATGTCATTTCCAGCTCCTAAAAATCCTCCAAGCCCCCATGCCTGTCCAAAATCACTCCTGGATCCCTCCTCCGCCACATCTAAGGTCACCTAGCCACGTTCTCAAACATCCTCAAATCAGTGGTTCTCAAGGGGGTGACTGTGCCCTGCAGGGGGCATGTGGCAATATCTGGAGATATTTTGAGTGGGTGACAAGTTGGGGAGAGGGAGTTACTGGCATCTAACAGTTGGGGCCAGGGGTTCTGCTAAACCAACAATGCACAGGACAACATCTCCAACACAGAATGGTCCAGCCCCTGGTGTCACGAGAGCCAAAGCTGAGAATCCCTGGTCTAAGTCCACCACGCACACTGCTCCAGAAGGAGCAACCTCAAATTCAAACCTGAGCAGGGCCTCCCCTGTTTTGTATCGTGTAGTGGCTCCCATCCCCCTCAGGATAAGTGTCAAAATCCATGGCCTGGTCCGAGGCCTTTCATTCCTTAGCTTCCGCTTCCCTCAATCTCATGTTGCACCATTGCCCATAGGGTAAAATTCTGTGCCAGGAAAACAGAACATTCCAGACCATCCACCAACCCCCATATCACGCCCAGCCCACTCGCAGTAAGGCAGGGACCCCTGCCACGTGCTCTCCTGTCAGCCTGAGACTTACCTCTTGCAGTGAACACATGGCTGTTCATTCTACCAGCAGAAGCTCCAGGCTGTGCCAGGCAAGGGTGCTACATTGGGCACAGAGCCATGACTGAGCCCCTGCGCCGGCGGGAAGCCCTCAGGATTCCCAGTTTTAACGTGGACTTCAGCCTAGACTTCGAGCCCTTCACTTATCACTTTATCCCCAAGATGCACACCACAGCCGACATAGGGACAACCCCCTAACATGTTCACTAAATAAATGAATAATAACCGCAGCAGAGACATTGACCGAGCACTTCTAGACCACACTTGGGGCCGAGCATCTTGTTTCTTATCACACTATGTCATTCAGTTTTCAAAGGGCCCTTCGATGATGATGATGATGATGATGTTATTGATAACTAACATTATTTGAGAGCATACCATGTGCCAGGCAGAGCTGTGAGTGCTTCCCCCCTTCTTTTTTTTTTTTTTTTTTGAGACAGGGTCTCACTCATCGCCCAGGCTGGAATGCTGCGGCGCAATCTTGGTTCACTCCAATCTCCACCTTTCAGGCCCAAGAGATTCGTCTGCCTCAGCCTCCTGAGTGGCTGGGACTACAGGCGCGTACCACCACACAGAGCTAATTTTTTTTTTGTATTGTTAGTAGAGACGGGGTTTCACTATGTTGGCCAGGCTGGTCTTGAACTCCTGACCTCAAGTGATCCAACTCCCTCGGCCTCCCAAAATGCTGGGATTACAGGTGTGAGAAAAAAATTAGCAAGGCATGGCAGTGCACACCTGTAGTTACAGCTACTCAGGAGGCTGAGGTGGGAGGTCTGCTTGAGCCTGGATGTTGAGGCTGCAGAGAGCCATGATTGCATCACTGCACTCCAGCCTAGGTGACAGAGCGAGACCCTATCTCAAATAAAAATAAAAATAAAAATAAAATGCCTGGAATCTCCAGAATGATCAGAGTATCTTTTGTATGCTAATGAGATGACGGGATGGGGCTGGTCTTCAGAAAGATCAAAGCATGATTGAAGGGTTGGAACTTTCAGCTGCACTCCCAGACCTCCAGGGAGGGGAGGGGCTAGAGGTTAAGTTCTGTCACCAGTGGTCAATGGTTTAATCCATCCTGCCTATATAATGGTATCTCCATAAAATCCCTAAATGAAGGGGTTCAGAAAGCGTCTATGTTAGTGAATACATCAAGGTGCTGGGAGAGTGGTGTGCCCAAAGGGCCAACCCCTTGCCTCATGTCTTGCCCTACACATCCTTTCTACTTGGCTGTTCTTAAGTTGTATCCTTTATAATAAACTGGTCATAGTAAGTAAAGTGTTTCCCTGAATTCTGTGAGCCTTTCTAACAAATTATTGAACTTGAGGAGGGGGTCATGGGAACTCCCAATTTATAGCCAGGTCAATCAGAGGTATAGGTGGCACCCTGGGGCTTTTGACTGGTATGTGAAGTGGGGGGAATCTTACGGAACTGAGACCTTAACCTGTGGGGTCTGCACTATCTCCAGGTATTTAGTGTCAGAATGAATTGAATTGAAGGACATCAAGTTGGACACCAAGTCCAGAGAACTGGAGAACTGCTTGGTATGAGGAAAAAAAAGAAACCCCACAAATTTGGTGTCAGAAGTGTGAGTGAAAATAGTTTACAAGGTATGAACCTTATAAGAAACTAACTTCAGATCCTGAACTCTTGAAAACTACACTTTTTGGCTTTTACCCCCACTTTCCCCACTGAAAACTGAGGCTCAGAGAAATCAAGTAACTTCCCCAAGGTCACACAGTGAGTAATCCCTGGAACACTAGTGCCTGGACTAAGCAAGTGCTCAGTAAGTACCTGTTGAATGAATGAAGGTGTAAGTGGTCAAGTCAGGATCGAAACTTGGGTCTGTCAGACTTTAAAGCCTACCCCCTTACCACCATACTGGTAAGGGGCACACAGTAAGAATCTAATAGATCTATTTATTTATTTTAAAGCAGGGGCATCCCTTTTAGCTACTTTCCTTTCTTACATCTGCTGCCCTTAGAAGCCCTCCCTATTATGAAAATGACACTTTCTCTCAGTCTTTGGTTTTGGGGGGCCATAGGAGAGGTATGTGTAGTTTCTATTTAGCACTCCTCCCCTCCCCCCTTCTTCCAGTGTCAGAAGCTCTTTCGCTGTGATTTGGGTGGGGCTCACACTGGGCATTTGTACAGGAGTCAGCTGGTGTTCGTTGACTCTAACAATCTACAGTGTAAGAGTCTATCTGATGACAAGATTTGAGCCCCTGAATTCAGCTGTGCCTGAAGCTCAGGGAACTCCTGGGATTTGCAGTTCCCTAAGTAGCTCTTCCCCTGTCCCCCATGAAGGGAATCTGAGTTGGGACTGTGTCCCTGGTGACCCAAAGGGTCCTGACACATAACACAAATCTTGGAAGGCAAGTCCTTCCATGCCACAAATAAGCAGGTCTCCAAGACTCCCTTGATGCCACCTAGAAACCAATTTCCTCCCTCACACAGGCTCTGTGTGCAGGTGATGTGGTCCCTTGGACAGTTCAGCAATAGCTGGGGCCTCAGTGGGACCTAGTGCTGAAGCGGACTTCCACTGCTGGCCTCAAGAACACTGAGAGAGCCCTGGGTGGTGGGGGGTTGGAAACATCCCCCAGCTGTTCCCCCCACTGGAATGTGCAGCCTTTATTCCAGTGATACTGATGAGCTGATCTGACCTTCTGCCTCCACACATCACCTGTCAGTTGCCCAATTTAATCCCTAAGGAAGATCACAGGGTCACCAGGGTGGACAGAAGCTCTTTTGAAAGTAAACCCTCAATCTCACCTCTCCTCTTCTCTTTTTTTCTCTCAACAGTGGGTTTACACACATCTTGAAGCCAACACCAGCTGTAGTAAAAGTCCAGATCAAACACCTTCTAGCCACACCTTCCAGAAATACCTTACTACCCCTGCCCTGGACTCCCTGCCCAAGGGGGCAACCCACTGGATTCTCTATCACCTAGAAATAAAACTCGAATGGAGAGAAACGAAGAGGGAATGACCTGAGTCCACGTGTCAAGTCAATTAATCTGATCCTTCTAAGGCTTTGCTGTCAGTAGAGGAACACCTTGCCTCTTATGGCTGCTGCACACTTGAACACGGCTAGTGCAAATCGAGACATGCTATGAGTGTGAAAGCAATAGATCAGACCATTTAGTGTGAAAAATGAATGTAAAATTTCACACCAATAATATTTTACTTTGATGACTTGTAGAAATAACACTTTAGATGTATCAGATTGCATAAAATAATATTAGAGTAAATTTCACCTGTTTCTTTTAGTTTGTAAAATGTGTTTCCTAGGGATTTAAAATTATGGTCATGTATATGGGCCCATGTATATGGCCCATTAATATGCAGCCATGTTGTATTTGTTGGGCTGTTCTGCTCTAGAGAGAAGTCCATGGGGATCTGGTCTAGGGAGTCCCAGAGGCCTTGGTGATTTACTTCTTTTGATTCTGTAAACTACTCCACTATCCTTTCAATATCATCCTCTGTCTCTCCCAGAGAGCCAGACATGAGTCCCAGCTCTACTGTTTATTAACTGGATGACTGTGGGCAAGTTTCCTAACTCCCTGGCCTCAGTTTTCTTATCTGTATAATGGGGATAGTAAAGACACAAACCATATAGTTGTTGTGAGAATTAACTGGGTTAATATATATGAAGGGCTTATAGCCCAGATTTAATAAGTGAGCCTATTATCATCTTATTCATCATTTTCCTTAAGCTGCCAAAGTCGGTTTTGCTGCTGTTTGGAATAAAAAGAACTTTTTCTTATAACCCTATTAGTTTTCCCCTTCATAGATATCAATATCACAGATTTTTTTTTCTTGAGACAGGGTCTTGCTCTGTCACTCAGGTTGGAAGTGCAGTGGTGCAATCATAACTCACTGCAGCCTTGAACTTCTGGCCTCAGGGGATCCTCCTGCATTAGCCTCTCAAGTAACTAGGACTATAGGTGTGCACAAACATGCCTGCTTAATTTTTTGTTTCGTAGAGAAGGGGTCTTGATTTTGCCCAGGCTGGTCTTGAATTCTTGGCCTCAAGCATCCTCCTGCCTTGGCCTCCCAAAGTGCTGGGATTACAGGTGTAAGCCACTGTGCCCAGCCCAATATAATAGAGATTGATGGCCATTACTGTTTTTCAAAGGCAATTTCAGGTAGTAAGAAGTACTGAGCTCAGATGTCACCCCATCTAAGTTCATGTCCAAGCTCCACCATTTACTCCCTGAATAACCTCAGGTGAGCCACTCATTGACCAGGACCTCAGTTTCCTCCTGTGTGGAATGAGGATGGGTCACCATACCTCACAGGCTCGAGTAGGTCTGCGGTGGGACCACATGTAGAAAACACTTTGCACAGTGTCGGGAAACAGGACACATCTGACAAATGCTCATACTTATTATATTATGAGAGCCTCAAGGGCAGGGACCAGGCCCCCACTCATGTTCATAGCCCTGGAACCTGCCATACATATGTGCTCAATGTTGACAGCCCATGGAAACATTCGACTTCTCACTCTGAATAAAGCCCTTCATGTTCTCTCTGGAGCTTACCACCAGAAACCTGGGCCACTCACCCACTGACCACTCAAAGCTCATAGCCTCATCTCAATCCCAGAGGAAGTTGATGAATTGCTTGGATGACAAATACTACTTTATTCTCCTACTCAAACTGAGATAAAATTTCTTGGCTAGGAAGATTTCAATGCAATCATCATGGTAATGACTGCCAGTGACATTTATTTAGTGTTACCAGTAGGAAGTTCACATTAATTGAGGCCTTGCCTCATGCCACAGGCATTATCAGATGACAGCCTAACTGTGACCCTTGATGTTGGGGTTGTTATTCTTTCCATTTTCCAACAAGCTGAGCCTCAGTGAAACAGGGCAAAAGTTAAGAGCAGATGCCAGAATTTGAACACAGCCTCCTCCATTCACTAATTTCATGACCTTGGGTAAGTTATTCAAACTTTCTGCGCCTGAGTTTCTTTAACCATAAAATGGGAATAGTAATAGCCCCTGGGTGAAAATGAAAGCCCTTAGAGCAGTACTTGATCCAAGCTAAGTACTCAGGGAGGGCTAGCAATGATGATCATCAACGACATTGAGTAATTACCCAAAGTCACACTGTTGGAAGTGGTTGGACTGGCTCTGACCTGAAAATTAAAGGACACTAAGTCTGTGCTCTTGACCACAACATGGCACCGCTGTAAACACGTGCTAGGCTCTGTTTTTGGTGCTTCATAAGGACTAAGTCTGACTGCCCACAATAACCCTTTGAAGCAAGTACTACTGTGATCAGTGTTGTGATGGTAAGTGTTTAGTTCTCGTGCTGGGAAAAAGGTTCTAACTTATGACACTGGTCAATTTCATATACAATAGCTGGTTGCCAGCTGTCAGTGTGATAATGTCAACCAGCTTGCAAAATTCCTGAAAATTTAACAATCGGCTCTGGGAGCCAGCACGCCACACAATCCCTATTTACAGACAAGGAACTAAGAAACTGAGGCTCGGAGATGACAAGTAACTCACCTGAGCCTACACCTGTAGTGGATAGCAAAGCCAAGACTTGAAGCCAGGTCTACATGACTCCAGGGTCTATGCTTTTAGCCATCATGAGATCACTTCCCTTGTGAGGTAAAGAAGTGAGTGTTGGTACAGTACGGCAAGACCTCCTGTCTGAAAGCTGTGTGACTTTAAACAAGTCACTCAGCCTCTCTGTGCTACAGCTCTCTAGTCTATCTAATAGGGAAGCTGGTCCAAATCATCCCTTGTTCCTCTTCTAGTTCGTTTTATAACTAGGAATCAAAAGTGCATGTTAAGCCTGGGCACGGTAGCTCATGCCTGTAATCCCAGCACTTTAGGAGGCTGAGGCAGGTGGATTGCTTGAGCTAGAAGTTCAAGACCAGCCTGAGCAACATGGCTGAGCAAATTAGCCACGCATGTGGCTCATATCTGTGGTCCCAGCTACCGAGGAGGCTGAGGCAGGTGGAGTGCTTGAGTCAAGGAGGTAGAAGCTGCAGTGAACTGTGACTGTGCCACTGCATTTCATTCTGGGCAACAGTAAGACCCTGTCTTTAAAAACAAACAAACAAAAAACCCTGTCCTCTTTCTTTAGAGGCCCTGTCTCTTAAAACAAAACAAAACAAACAGAAAAGTGCATGTTGATGTCTAAAATGCAAAATCAATTTCTATTTAAGGAGAAAGAAAACATGAAGGACCATGTGAAAAGAAACTTTTAGTTAATGGCTGCTTTGCAAGACTCTGGCCTGGGCCCAGCTCTGGCTGTACAACATTGTCAAAACACTGCTGCTCATCAGAACCTGAGCGGGAAACAATTTTAACATACACACAAAGGCCAGGACTCTACCGAGAGGGTCAAGGCTGACTGCAGCTCAGGGCAACTTAAAGAGGGATTTCTCATGTAAAAACCTGACATTTGCCTTGTCAAGAGCCTGGCTGGCAAGGTACCAGGTGGTGAGTGATCTCAAAATACAAAATGCAGTAAGGTGTCTCTGTTTACCAGGCTGTTTTTGGCAGCTGACAAGGCACGCTGGGGGTGTTTATAACTCCAGGCAGTTTCCAAGTACTGGGTCCAATGAGCACATAACTCTGAGCACCTCGAATTATCAAGTATTTTGGCATAAAAGAAATGTTGCAGAGAGACTATTCTGGATGACATTACAATGGTGACCCATGTCATACATTGGTCCAAACCCGTAGAATGTATGCCAAGACCATCCCAATGTAAATTATGGACTTGGAGTAATAATGATGTGTCAGTGCAGGTTTATCAGTTGTAATAAATGCACCATTCTGGTGGGAGATAACAAAGAAGATTATATGTGTGTGGGGGCGGGGAGTACATGGGAAACCTCTGTTCCTTCCTCTCAGTTTTCCTATGAACCTAAGATCGCCCTAAAAAATAAAGTCTTTACAAAAAATCCTTCAGCTGGGTGCTGGTGGCTCACATCTGTAATCCCTGCCCTTTGGGAGGCCAAGGCAGGTGGACCAGTTGAGGTCAGGAGTTCGAGACCAGCCTGGCCTACAAGGTGAAACTTCGTCTCTACTAAAAATACAAAAATTGGCTGGGCGTGGTGGTGCACACCTGTAATCCCAGCTACTTGGGAGGCTGAGGCAGGAGAATCGCTTGAACCTGGGAGGCAGAGGTTGCAGTGAGCCAAGATCGCGCCATCGCACTCCAGCCTCGGCAACAGAGCAAGACTCTGTCTTAGGGAAAAAAAAAAAAAAAAGGCCGAGCACGGTAGCTCACACCTGTAATCCCAGCACTTTGGAAGACCACGGCAGGTGGATTATGAAGTCAGGAGTTCAAGACCAGCCTGGCCAACATGATGAAACCCCATCCCTACAAAAAATATATATATATATAAATTAGCCAGGCACGGCGGCAGGCACCTGTAATCCCAGATGCTCAGGAGGCTGAGGCAAGAGAATCGCTTGAACCTGGGTAGCAGAGGTTGCAGTGAACCGAGATCACGCCACTGCACTCCAGCCTGAGTGACAGAGTGAGACTCTAAAAAAAAAAAAAAATCTATCTACTGTCTGCCTGGGGCATGGTTATGGCCAAGGTAGTATAAATTGAAACACAAATCAGATTCTAAGCCAATTCCTTGTGGTTTCAATCTCAACTGTGCCTCCATGTCCTCTTCTTGTGCCTCTTCTTGGCATGTTCCCTCCTCGGGTCCCTCCCTGTGACCTTCTGGCATCTGGGTTCCCAATCACCATTTATTCAGCATATATAGCATGATTCCATCTCTTTTTGCATCTTTTTGGTTTCGGTGTCTTTTTCTGAGACAGCGTCTTGCTCTGTCACCCAGGCTGGAGTGCAGTGGTGCCATCATAGCTCACTGCTGCCTCCACCTCCTGTGCTCAAGCGATCCTCCCACCTCAGCCTCCCAAATAGCTGTGGCTGTGGATGTGCATCACTCTATCAGGCTAATTTTTAAATTTTTTATAGACATAGGAATCTCACTCTGTTCCCCTGGGCTGGCCTTGAACTCCTGACTCACACCATCCTCCCACCTTGGCCTCCCAAAGTGCTAGGATAACAGAGGTAAGACAGTGTCTCACTTGTTTGCCCAGGCTGGACTGCAGTAGAGTGATCTCGGCTCACTGCAACCTCTGCCTCCCGGGTTCAAGTGATTCTCCTACATCAGCCTCCGGAGTAGCTGGGATTACAGGTATGCGCCAGCACACCCAGCTAATTTTTATATTTTTAGTAAAGACGAGGTTTCACCATGTTGGTCAGGCTGGTCTCAAACTCCTAACCTCAGGTGATCCACCTGCCTCGGCCTCCCAAAGGGCAGGGGTTACAGGTGTGAGCCACCACGTCTGGCGCCCCCATCTCTTTAAAACAAAGGGGGGTATGTTTTCTTAAAGGTAAAATAAATAAATAAATAAAAGAGGCAGTGCCGTGGAGTAGCGTGGCTGAGAGTGCAGCCTCTGCAGCTGGATGATAAGGGTTCAAGCCCCAGTTCTGTGGCTTAGGTGTGTTGCTTAATGCATCCCTCAGTTTCTCCATCTATAAAATGGGATGATGATAACAGTTCACACAACAAAAGCATTTAGCAGAATGGCCGGCACACAGTGAGTGCTATGTGAGAGCTTGCCACCATCACTATCCTCACAATGCTCCCTCAGTTCTCCATGCAGTAAGAATTATTAACCCTAATTCACAGCCTAGGGGATAGACCCAAGTTCACATAGCTGGGAGATGGTGACGCTGGAACTTTTTTCTTTTTTGAGACAGAGTCTCGCTCTGTGGCCCAGGCTGGAGTGCAGTGGTGTGATCTCGGCTCACTGCAACCTCCCCCTCCCAGGTTTAAGCGATTCTCCTGCCTCAGCCTCCCGAGAAGCTGGGACTACAGGCCCGTGCCACCACGCCCAGCTAATTTTAGTAGAGACAAGGTTTCACCATGTTGGCCAGGATGATCTCGACGTCTTGACCTTATGATCCACCCTCCTCAGCCTCCCAAAGTGCTGGAATTACAGGCGTGAGCCACTGTGCCTGACCAAAGCTGGAACTTTTAACCAGGTCAGACGAATTCAAACACACATGCTCTTTATACAGCAATGTTTGTTCAATTCAGAAGACATCTACTGAGTTCCTTCCAAGGGCTAAAGATACCAAGACTAGAACACTTTTATTTGGCTGGGCATGATGGCTCATACCTGCAATCTCAGGACTTTGGGAGTCTAAGGCAGGAAGACTGCTTGAGGCCAAGAGTTCGAGACCAGCCTGGGCAACATATCAAGATTCCGTCACCACAAAAAAATTATTTAAAAATTAGCTGGGTGTGGTGATTCACCCCTGTGGTCCCGGCTACTTGGGAGGCTAAGGTGGAAAGATCACTTGAGCCCAGGAGTTTGAGGCTGCAGTGATCATGAAAGCACCACTGCACTCTAGCCTCAGTGACAGTGTGAGACCCTGTCTCTAATAAATACATAAAGAAAGATACCAACACGAATAACAACACATGCTGACGTCTATGCTGATACCCCATAGGGTATCGTAGGATGCTGAGTGATGGTGTGTCCTGTTGACCCCAGAACACGCTGCCCTGGCCCAAAGTAAGGACCAAGGAGAAGTACCCTGGAGCCAGCAACATCTCTGGGATTTATAAGAGGCAGAGAGGCGGTTCCGCGGCGTTCACAATCCTCCTTACTCCCAGTATCTATGTGTAAAAGGGATGAGGGGAGAGGGAGCACTGGCTGAGTAGAGAGCTATAGATTTTCCTTGTCCTCCGTTCCCTCAAAAGCCCAGAGAGAGACGTGGCTGCCAAGACAATCATTTGCAAAGATTGGGTGCCTCTATTAGAAGGGGGAGCTGGCCGGGCGTGGTGGCTCACGCCTGTAATCTAAGCACTTTGGAGGCCAAGGCGGGCGGATCACCTGATGTCGGGAGTTCAAGACCAGCCTGACCAACATGGTGAAACGCCGTCTTTAAAACATAAATAAATAAATAAATAAATAAATAAATAAAAAGAAGAGGGAACTGACATCTTTTTCTTTACAGGTTTCTGCTTAGCCAGTGTTACTCATCTGCATTGCGCCTTCCTGATCAGAGGAAAGGGGAAATGAAGAGAGACGGCAAGCAGGGAGAAGGAGAGGCATGGAGGATGCTGCATCCTGAGCCCTAAGGGTGGCAAGAGAAAGTGTAGCAGTGCTAAAGGTGCCCACCGCAGCACCTAGCCCCAACCAGAACAGACTTCGTTGACTGCCTTTTGTCAGCCCTTTATCTCTGCTTAAGTCTCTCTGGCCAGTGGAGTCCTTCCTGCTCATGTCCATAAGGCAAGCTGGAGGTGCCCAGGGAATTAAGGACTCTGGAGCATCCTGCAACCCATGCCAGATGGGAATGGGTGAATAAATACCCTAGCTCCCTCGCCCCTAGGGTAGACCACACTGAGTTCCCCAGTAGGATTAAGCTCTGGTTGCCCACCGTGGTGAGACCCTTCATTGGTCTCATTTTCTGCCTTCTCTTCTGCTGTTTCTCAGCATGGCTTCCTAAAGAAAATGCATGCACTCAAGTCTTTGCCTTGAGGTCTGTTTCTAGACGAGCCCGATCTAGGAAGACAGATGACTTTCCCAGGTGTCAGCAGACACTGGAAAAGATAGCTTGTTTAGTGGCCACACACAGAGACTCTGCTTCCAAAGCCACAATGCTTGAATTCTAGCCATCAAAGACCTAAAAGGTTTTCCTTTAAACAGAGCAAATCTCAGGTTGAAGCAATGTTCAGAAACATAAATATCCAGCATTCGGCTGTGCAAATACCACTTTTGACTAAACACATTTTCTTCTTCCAGGCCCAAATCAAACATTCCTCTTCAGTGGGCAATCTGGCTTTGTAATGTAAGATACTGCACCCTGACAGGACTCAGAACTTTTCTCCAGGAATTCCTAAGAGCACTTTAACTTGAATCTACTCCTTCCCAGAATGGCTTCATAAAATATCATCTTAATGGCAGCCTTGTATCGGGTGCACCCTGCACACCGGGCACTTGAGCAGCCCGGGCACAGTACTTGCCATGTCAGCTCATGAAATCGTCACAACATCCAACCCGTAAGTGGCAGAGCCAAGTTTTAGATGCAAGTCTGTCCAGCTTAAACGGCCGAACCCTTTCCACCTTCCACCTTCCACCAGCCACCCAGAGTTTCTCAGAATGAGGTCCAGAATTTGCCTGCATTAGAATCTACCAACCCATTGGCTCAAGTGCAGGTTCACAGGCCTCTCACCCAAGACATGGGAAATCAGAATCAGGGAGGCTGAAGTCTGGGAGCCTCCACAGTCACAGCTCCCAGGTGATTCTGATGCTTGTTAAAGTAAGAGAACCACCTGGGTAGTAGAAACCCACCCCACCCCCGCCCCTGCACTGTTTGATATTCCTTGTTTACAGTTTCCTGAAAGGCTGCTCCTGCGCATCCAAGACTCTGCTTTCAAATTGCATCCTTTGTCACCACCACCTTACATGGAGCCCAGATCATCACCACCTGTCACCTAAGAGACCACAGCAATTTTTCCTGACTGGCATCTGTACTTCCTGTCTTTTGCTCCCCAATATTTTCTTATGAACATTCTCTCTTTTTCCTGTAGAAATAGGGTCTCATTATGTTGCCCAGGCTGCTCTCGAACTCCTGGCCTGAAGTGATCCTCCCACTCTGGCTTCACATAGTGTTGGGATTTTAGTCATGAGCCACCATATCCAGGTCTATATTTACTGATTTATTTATTTATTGAGACAGGGTCTCGCTCTGCCACCCAGACTGGAGTACAATAGAGCATTCTCAGCTCACTGCAGCCTCTGCCTCCTGGGTTCAAGGGAGTCTCGTGCTTCAGTCTCCTGAGTAGCTGGGACTACAGGCATGTACCACCATGCCCAGCTAATTTTTGTATTTTTAGTAGAGATGGGGTTTCACCATGTTGGCCAGGCTGGTCTCAAACTCCTGGGCTCAAGTGATCCTCCCGCCTCAGCCTCCCAAGATGCTGGAATTACATATGTGAGCCAGTGTGCCTCGCTGTGTCTTACATTCTGAACACTTTCAAATACACAGAGGCTTAAATAATTGCACAGTATGGCCGGGCATGGTGGCTCACGCTTATAATCCCAGCACTTGGGGAGGCCAAGGTGGAAGATCATGAGGTCAGGAGATCAAGACCATCCGTTAACATGGTGAAACCCCGTCTCTACTAAAAATACAAAATATTAGCAGGTATGGTGACACGTGCCTGTAGTCCCAGCCACTCAGGAGGATGAAGTAGGAGAACTGCTTGAACCCGAGAGGTGGAGGTTGCAGTGAGCTAAGATTGTACCACTGCACTCCAGCCTGGGTGACAGAGAGACTCCATCTCAAAAAAATAAAAAGAAAAAAAGAACTGTACAGTGCACCCTTAGGTACATCCCCTAGATTCTATAGGGAACAGTTACTGATATTAACAATGCTATAATTATTTTTTAAATGTGCTCTATTTGCTTCATTCCTATCCATCTATCTCTCACTCTATCTTTTTCAAATGCATTTCAAAATAAGTTGCTGACATTAGTACATTTCTCCATTGTCTTAGTCCATCCAGGCTGCTACAACTAAAATGCCATAAACTGAGTGGCCTGAAAACAACAGAAATTTATTTCTCATGCTTCTGGGGGCTGGGAAGTCCGAGATCAAGGCACCAGCTGATTTCATGTCTGCTGAGGGCCATTCCTCATAGATGGGACCTTTTGGTTTCGCCTCACATGGAGAAAGGGACAAGGCAACTCTCTAGAGCCTCTTTACAAGGGCACCAATCCCATTCATGATGGCTCTGCCCTCGTGGCCTAATCACCTCCTAAAAGGCCCCACCTCTTAATACCATCACCTCAGGGTTAGGATGTCCACATATGAATTTAGGAAGCATTCAGACCATGGCACCCCTACACATTTCGGCAGGTGTATCATTAACCAGGGTTCAGCGTTTGTTCGTGGTGGGGTTTTGTTGTTGTTGTTGTTATTTGAGAAGGAGTCTCACTCTGTCACCAGGCTGGAGTGCAATGGCACGATCTCGGCTCACTGCAACCTCTGCCTCCTGGGTTCAAGTGATTCTCCTGCCTCAGACTCCCAAGTAGCGGGGACTACAGGTACATGCCATCGTGCCCGGCTAATTTTTGTATTTTTAGTAGAGACGGGGTTTCACCATGTTGGCCAGGACGGTCTCGATCTCTTGACCTTGTGATATGCCCACCTCGGCCGCTCAAAGTGCTGGGATTACAGGTGTGAGCCACTGCACCCGGCCTGGTGGGTTTTTTTTTTTTTAGATTAAATATATATATAGTGAAATGCACAAACCTTAGAAATACTGGATGAGTCTCGCCTAATAGATACAACTGTATATCCTTCCTAATGCTCAGAAAGGTTCCCGCATGACCAGGGAGCATCTAATATCTGCACTGCCCTTGCTCTTCCTTCCCCAGGCCACAT
>CAUYQU010013371.1:0-48635 GCA_963574635.1 Cheracebus regulus | reverse complement strand
TCATTTCATCACACTCCATCTCCGTCCAGCCTTGTTCCCTTGCTGGTGAGGTGTTGTGATGCCTTGTTGGAGGAGAGGTGTTCTGGTTTCGGGTGTTTTCATCCTTTTTGCGCTGGTTTCTTCCCATCTTTGTGTATTTATCCTCCTGTCATCTCTGTAGTTGCTGATTTTCAGATTGGGCCTCTGTGTGGACATTTAGTTTGTTGATGATTAAGTCATTTCAATTTCTTAGTTTTCCTTCTAACAGTCTGGCCCCTCTGCTGTAGGACTGCTGAGGTCCACTCCAGGCCCTGCTTCCTGGGGATCCCCTGCAGCAGCATCCTCTGCACTTTCACTGGGAGCTGCAATCCTGAGCTGCTCCTAATCAGCCATCTTGGATCTCCTCCCGTAATGGTAATTTTGAATTGAACTCATGTCTCTCCTTCATATTTCAGAATGAGATCATTGAATTCTAAACTTTGAGATAATTATAACCTATGAACAATATGAAAAATTTATACAAATATGTAATATAGCAAAACCTCATTTCTTAAAATCTAACTCATAAAAAACACTTAAGTTTTTATTTCTAAACTTTGAGTTAATTTTTCCAACATTTTAAAACCCTTGCATATATAATTTATGTTTTGTGTGAATGACAGGTCTTCTTGTTGTTGAGTAACTAGAACAACAGAGTAAACAAGGACTAACCAATAGTTAAGGTTCAATGTGTGCCAGTGTATATCTCCCAGGTTGTTACTAAATAGTCTCTATGAAATCAATCCTTCAAAGACCAGTCAGGATAATTTAAAAAAAATTTTTTATGGGTACATAGTAGGTGTACATATTTATGGGTTACATAAAATATCTGGATATAGGCAAACAATGTGTAATAATCCCATCAAGATAAATGGGATATCCATCACCTCAAGCATTTATATTTTATTTGTGGTACAAATATTCCAATTGTATTATTTTAGTTATTTTAAAATGTGCAATAAATTATTGTTGACTATCATCACCCTGTTTTGTTGTCAAATGCTAGATCTTATTCATTCTTTCTAACTATATTTTTGTGCTCATTAATCATTCATACTCCTCCATCACTGGCAAACCTTCACAACTTCTGATAACCATCATTCTACTCTCTGTGTCTATGAGTTTGTTTTAATTTTTATCTCCCACACGAGTGAAAACATGTGAATTTTGCCTCTCTATGCCTGGTTTATTTTACTTAACATGATGCCCTCCAGTTCCATCCATGTTGTTGCAGATGACAGCATCTCATTTTTCATGGTTGAATAGTACTCAGCTGGATATGAATATAACATTTGCTTCATCCACTCATCTTTTGATGGACACTTAGGTTGCTTACAAAATCTTAACTATTGTGAACAGTGCTACAATATATGTAAGAGTGCAGGTATTTTTTAGATATGCTGATTTCCTTTCTCTTGGGTATATACCTAGAAAGACAATTGTTGGATCATTTGGTAGCTTGACTATTAATTTTTTGAGGAATCTTTATTCTCCAAAGTGGTTGTACTAATTTACATTACTGCCTACAGCATATTAGGGTTCCCTTTTCTCCACATCGTTGCTGGCATTAGGTATTGCCTATCTTTTGGAATAAAAGCCATTTTAACTGGGGTGAGATGATATTGCATTGTAGTTTTGATTTGCTTTTTCTCTGATGATCAGTGATGCTGAGAACTTTTTCATATTCCTGTTTGTCATTTGTATATCTCCTTTTGAGAAATATTTATTTAGGTCTTTTGGCTAGTTTTAATCAGATTATTAGGATTTTTTTTTTAATTTACTTGTTTTAACTCCTTAAATATTCTGGTGATTAATCTCTTGTCAGAGGGATAGTTTGCAAATATTTTTTCCGATTTTTGGGTCTTCTCTTGACTTATTGATTATTTTCTTTGCCGTGCAGAAACTTTTTAACTTTATATGTTCCTATTTGTCTATTTTTGTAATTTTTTTTTTTGTTTGCTTTTAGGGTATTATCAAATAAATCTTTGCCCAGCCCAATTTCTTAGCTTGTTTTCTCAAAGTTATATTTCAGTAGTTTCATAGTTTCAGGTTTTAGAGTTAAGTCTTTAATCCACTTTGATTTTATTTTTGTATATAGCAAGAGAGAGGGTTTTGTTTTCCACACATAGATATCCAAAATTTTCAGTATCATTTATTAAAGAAAATGGCCTTTTCTCAATTCATATTCTTAGCACCTTTGTCAAATATAAGTTCACTGTAGATGTAAATATATGAATTTATGTCTGGATTCTCTATTCTATTCTATTGGTCTATGTGTCTGTTTTTAAGCCAGTACCATGCTGCTTTGGTTACTATATCTCTGTAGTACAATTTCAAGTCATGTAACGTGACTCTTCTAGTTTTCTTCTTTTTGCTAAGTATGGCTTTGTATATACCGAGTCTTCTGTGTTTCCATATAAATTTTAGGGTAATTTATTCTATTTCTATAAAGAATATCATTGGTATTTTGAAGAAAATTACACTGAATCCATAGATTGCTTCAGGTATTATTAACATTTTAACAATATTGATTCATCCAGTCAATTAACATAAAATATTTTTTCTTTTTTTGGTGTCCTCATCAATTTCTTTCTTAGATGTTTTATAGTTTTCATTGTAAAGAGCTTTCACTTCTTCGGTTAACTTAATTCCTAGGTATTTTATTTTATTTACAGCTACTTTAAATGAGATTAATTTCTTGATTTCTTTTTCTAATTATTTGCTGCTAGCATATGGAAATACTAATAATTACTGTATGTTGATTTTGTATTCTACAACTTTATTTAATTTGTTCATCAATTCTAATAGTTTTTTAGGAGCATCTTTAGGTTTTCTCAAATATAAGACCGTACCCTCAGCAAACAAGGATAATTTGGCCTCTTCATTTCCAGTTTGAATGCCGTTTATTTCTTTTGCCTGATTGCTCTAGATAGGACTTCTAGTACTATATTGAAAAACCGTAGTGAAAATGCCAATCCCTATATTTCAGATTTTACAGGAAAGGCTTTCAGCTTTTTCCTTGTCAATGTAATACTATGTGTCTGTCATATATAGCTTCTTTATGTTGAGAGTTTTCTTTCTATATCTAGTTTTTTAGGATGTTTATTATTAAGTGATGTTGAATTTCATCAAAAGCTTTGTCAATATCAGTTGAAATGATCACATGGTTTTTGTCCCTCATTCTGTTGATATAATGTATCACATTGATTTGTATATGTTGAAACACCCTTGAATTTTTGGGATAAGTCTCACTAGGTCTTGATGATTGATCTTTTCTATGTGTTGTTTAATTTGTTTTTTTAGTATTTTGTTGAGAATTTTTACATCAATGTTTATCAGGGATACTGGCCTTTAGTTTCGTATTTTCTTTTTCTTTTGAATTATCTTTATCTGGTTTTGGAATTGGGCTAATACTGGTTTTGTAGAATGTGTTTGGAAGTATTTTCTCCTCCTCTACTTTTCTAAAGAGTTTCAGCAGGATTGGTGTTCTTTAAATGTTCAGTAAAATTCAGCAGTGAAGCCATTGGTTCCCAGACTTTTCTTTGGTAGGGACTTTTTATTAAAACTTCAATCTAATTGTTTGTTGCTGGACTATTGATGTTTTGGATTATTTCATGGTTCAATCTTGGTATGTTACATGTGTCTAGAAATTTATCCATTTCTTCTAGATTTTCCAATTTATTGGCATATAGTTGCTTATAGTAGTCTCTAATAGTCCTTTGAATTGCTGTGCTTTTAGTTGTAGTGTATCCTTTTAATCTCTGATTTTATTTATTTATGACTTCTACTAATTTTGGGTTTAGTTTGCTCCTGCTTTTCTAGTTCTTTATGATGTATTGTTAGGTTTTTTATTGGAAGGTTTTTTACTTTTTTGATGTAGACACTTATTGGTACACGCTTTTCTTTTAGTATTACTTTTATTGTTTCCCATAGGTTTTGGTATGCTGTGTTTTCATTGCTTGTTTCATGAAATTTAAAATTTTTCTTTTTAACTTTTTCATTTATACACTGGTAATTCAGAGGCCTACTGATTAATATCCATATGTTCTGAAAGATTCCAAAGTTTCTCTCCTTGTTTACTTCTAGTTTTATTTCATTGTGATCAGAGAAGACACTTAATGTGGTTTCAATTTTTTGATTGTTTTTAATTATTATTATACTTTAAGTTCTGGGATACATGTACAGAATGTGCAGGTTTGTTACATAGGTATACATGTGCCATGGTGGTTTGCTGCACCCATCAATCTATCATCTACATTAGATATTTCTCCTAATGCTATCCCTCCCTCTGCCCCCTGCATCTGACAGGCCCCAGTGTGTGATGTTCCTCTCCCTGTGCCCATGTCCTCTCATTGTTCAACTCCCACTTATGAGTCAGAACATGTGGTGTTTGGTTTTCTGTTCCTATGTTAGTTTGCTGAGAATGATGGTTTTTAGCATCATCCATGTCCCTGCAAAGGACATGAACTCATTCTTTTTTATGGCTGCATAGTATTCCATGGTGTATATGTGCCACATTTTCTTTATCCAGTTTATCATTAATTCTGATGTTTTTTTGTTGACTGTCTCTATGAATTATTTATCCAATGTTGAAAGTGAGGTGTTAGACACTTCAGCCATTATTATATTGGTGTCTGTCAGTCTCTTTAGCTCTAATATTTGCTTTATATATCTGGGTACTCCAGAATTGAGAGTATGCATATTTAAAATTGTTATAAAGTCTTAATGAATGGACCCTTTTATCCTTATGTAATGACATTATTTGTTCTCATAGTGTTGGTTTCAAAACTTTTTTTTTTTAAATATATATATATATATATATATATATATATATATATATATATATAAGAATAGCTACTCCTGTTCTTTTGTGGTTTCTATTGGCATGGGATATTTTTTTCCAACCCTCTGTTTTCAGTTTATATGTGTCTTATAGGTGAACTGCAGTTCTTGTAGCCCAGTGATCACTGAGTCTTGCTTTTTCTCCATTCATTCAGCCATTCTATGTCTTTGATTGGAGACTTCAATCTATTTACATTCAATGTTATTATTAACAAATAATGACTTACTTCTGCCATTTGTTATTTGTTTTCTGTTTGTTTTGTGATCTTTTCTACCTTCCTTTTTTCCTGTTTTTCTTTTTGTGAAGGTGGGTTTCTCTGGTGTTATATTTTTTGCCTATCTGTTGTGGGTTTCTTGGTTTGAGGTCACCGTAAAGCTTGCTAATACTATCTTATAACCCATTATTTTAAACTGATAACAGCTGATTACTGATTGTGTAAATAAACTCAAAACAAGCACCAAGAAAATGAATAAAACCTCTACACTTTAACTTTATCCCCTGAGATTTTTAACTTTTTGTTGTTTCTCTTTATATCTTATTATACAATATATATTTGAAAAGTTGTTGTAGTTACTATTTTTGATAGATTGATCTTTAGTCTTTCTCCTCAAGATATGAGTAGTTTACATACCAAAATTACAGTAGTATAATAGTTTGTTTTTCTGTGTACTTTCCTTCTATGACAAGTAAACTTTTTACCTTCAGATTTCTTTTGCTCAATAACATCCTTTTATTTAAAATTGAACCACTCCCTTTACTATTTCTTGTGGGACATGTACGGTATTCATTAAATGTCTTAGCTTTTGTTTGTCTAGGAAAGGTTTTCTTTATTTTTCGTGTCTGAAAGATAGTCACACTGGATATACTATTCTAGAAAAAAAGCTTTTAAAAAAATTTTTTTTTGCAATTTAAATATGTCATGCCATTCTCTTTTGGCTTGTAAGGTTTCCACTGAGAGGTCTGCTCTCAGGCTACTGGAGCTTCTTTGTATATTACCTTTTTCTTTTCTCTTGCTACTTTCAGAATTCTTTATCCTTGACCTTTGGGAGTTTGATTATTTAATGTTTTGAGGTAGTCTTTATTTTGATTAAATCTGTTGTGTTTCCTATAAGCTTCTCATACTTTGTATCTTTCTCTAGATTTGGAAAGTTCTCTGTTTCTATATTTTGAATAAACTTTCTACCCTTATCTCTCTCTCTCTCTCTATCTCCTTTTTAAGGCCAATAACATTTAGATTTATCTTTTTGAGAGTTATTTTAGGACTTGTAGGTGTACTTATTTATACTTTTTTTATACATTCTTTTTTATGCTTTTTATTTTGTCTTCTTTGTGTATTTTCAAACCACCTGTCCTTAATCTCACTAATTATTTTGCTTGATCAATTCTGCTGTTGAGAGATTCTGATGCATTCTTCAGTATGTCAATTAAACTTTTCAGCTCAATAATTTATACTTAAAAAAAAATATTTCAATGTCTTTTCTAAACCTGTTTGATAGGATCTGAGTTCCTTCTCTGTGCTATTTTGAATTTCATTGAGTTTCCTCAAACAGCTATCTTGAATTTTCTGCCTGAAAGGTCACATATCTTTGTCACTCTGGAATTGTTCTCTAGTGTGTTATTTAGCATATTTGGTGGTCATATTTTCCTGGATAGTCTCGATGCTTGTGAATGTTTCTCAATGTCTTGGCATTGAAAAGTTAAGTATATCTTGTTTTCTTTGCAGTGTGGGCTAGTTTCTACCCATTCTTCCTGGGAATGCTTTACAAATATTCAGAGGAAATTGAGTGTTGTGATCTTAATATTTGGTCACTCCAGCCATATCTGCATTAGGGGACACTCAAAGACTCATTGAGATATTGCCTTGTTGGTATTGTATAAGATTCAAGAGAATTCTTGGATTGCCAGGAAGAATCTCTTGTTCTCTTTCATTATGTTCTACAAACAGAGACTCTCTGCATGCTGAGCAGCTGGGAGATAGGGAAGGGGTGGTACAAGCACCTCTGTGGAATGCGCCATTGGAACTGTGCTAACTCAGATCCAAAATCAGCCCAGGACTGGGTCTGACACTTGGCCCAGGGCAACCAATACCAAGCTACTACAGATGTTCAGTCAAGACCCAGAGGCTCTTCTTTCAGCAAGTGGTGGATCAAGTAAAGCTTGTGTCCTTCCCTTCAGAGCTGCCTTGAAGCCATCACCCCAGTTGGGTCCAGGAATACTGTTCAGGAGCTGGGGCCTGGAGTCAAAAACCTGAGGCATCTACCTGGTACTCTATTCTACTACAGCTGAGCTGGCACCCAAGCTATAAGGCAAAGTTCCTCTCACACTTTCTTATCTTTTACTAAAAAGATGGAATCTCTCTCCATGGCAAACACCACTGCATGCCCATGGTGAGTACATCCTGGCTACTGCCAATGTTCACTCAAGGCCCAAGTGTTCTTAGGTTAACTTATAGTAATGCTGACAGAACTGAGTCTCTCCCTTTAGGGCAGAGGCCTCTGCTCTGGACCAAGGGATCTAGAAATGTCATCCATGAGATAAGGCCTGAAGTCAGAGATTCTGGGAGCTGTATTTTGCTCTATTCCACTGTAGCCACGTTGATACTGAAGCTGCAAGATGAAGTCCCCCTTACTCATTCCTCTCCTTCCTCAAGAAGAAGGAGTCTCTCCTAGAGCTGAGAGGAGTGCTTCATGGGATCGGGGAAAGGGTGATGTACACCCTCCTTGACCACCTCAGCAAAGGGTGATATGTGCCCTCTTTGACCACACCCTCCTTGACCATGTCTTCCTTGACCACCCTATTCAATAACATTGAATGTAAATGCTCCCAGATGGTGTCTCACTAGGTTGCAAGCACCCAAAGTCTGCTGGATCTAAGCCAGCACACCACCATGACTTGCCCAGGAATTGTAGCCCTTATGGCCTAGACTGCTTTTCAAGTGTATTTAAGACCCCAGAGCTTGGTAGCCTGCAGTGATAAGGCTAATCAGAACTCAGTTTCTGACTACTGGAATAGACACTTCTTCTCTGGCTAGGGCTGTTATAAATGTTCTCCCCGTGGGCACTGGTAAAATTTTGCTTTACATTGCTTTCTTCTATGACAGGCAGAGCTGAGTTTCACTGCAAAGTCCAACAGTCATTGTTCTCTCTTCTCCACAAGTGCACAGATTATCTTTTGGCACTATGTGGTACCACTAGGAAATGGAGGATGTGTGGTGTAGGTGATTCAAGACTGTCTTTTCTACTCTTTCTTTAGTGCCTCTTTCCTTTCAGTACTGTGGGTTTTTAAAAATTATTATTATTCTTTAAATTGTTGTGGGTACATAGTAGGTATATATATTTATGGGGTATATGAGATGGTTTGATACAGGCATGCAATGTGAAATAAGCACATCATCGAGAATGAGGTATCCATCCCTCAAGTATTTATCCTTTGAGTTACAAACTGCCCAATTACGTTCTTTATTTGAAAACACAATTATTAATGACTATAATCATCCTACTGTACTATCAAATAGTAGGTCTTATTTATTTTTCTTTTCATTTTTCATACCCATTAATCACCCCCACCTCCCCTCCAATATCCCACTACCCTTCCAACCCACTAGTAATCATGCTTCTATCCTCTAAGTCCATGCAGTGTGAAAAAAGCACATGATGGAAATAGAGTATTCATCCCCTCTAGTATTTTTTTCCTTTGAGTTACAAACAAACCAATTACACTCTTTTAATTATTTTAAAATGTACAATGAAGTTATTGACTATAGTCACCCTGTTGTGCTTTCAAATAGTAGGTTTTATTAACCATCTACCCTTTAGCTCCACCCACGCCTACCACCAACTGCCCTTACCAGCCTCTGATAACCATCCTTCCACTCCTTGTTTTCATGAGATTGTTTTTCTTTAATTTTTAGCTCCCACTGATAGCCAAGAACATATGAAGTTTGTTTTTCTGTTTCTGGCTTATTTCACTTAACACAACAATCTCCAATTCATGCTGTTGCAAATAACAGGATCTTATTTCCTTTTTATGGCTGAATAGTACTCTGCTGTGTATAATTACTACATTTTCTTTATCCAGTGTCTGTTGATGGACACTTGGGTCACTTGCAAATCTTAGCTATTAAAAGTCATGCTGCAACAAACATAAAAGTGCAGATATGTCCTCAGTATACTGATTTCCTTTCTTTTGTATGTACATCCAGCAGAGAGATTGCTGGATCATATATTAGCTTTATTTTTAGATCTAATACTTCTTTGAGGAACCTCCAAACTCTTCTCTATAGTTGTGGTACTAATTTGCATTTCCACCAACAATGTACAAGGAGTTTATTTTCTTCACATCCTTGCCAGCATTTGTTACTTCCTGTCTTTTGGATATAAGCCATTTTAACTGGGGTGAGAAAGTATCTCACTGTAGTTTTGATTTGCATTTCTCTGAAGATCAGTGGTGGTGAGCATCTTTTCTTATGCCTGTTTGTCATTTCTATGTCTTCTTTTACAAAATTTCTGTTCAAATGTTATGCACATTTATTATCAAACTTTTAGATTATTTTTGCTAGAGAATTATTTGAGTTCTTTATATATTCTGTTTGTTAATCCCTTGTCTGATGGATAATTTGCCAATATTTTTTCCCATTATGTAAATTATCTCTTCACTTTGTTGATTTTTTGTTTCAGAAGATTTTTAACTTGATGTGATTTCATTTGTCCAACTTTGATTTGTTTGCCTGTGCTTGTGGGTTACTGGCCAAGAATTTTTTGCACAGATCAATGTCCTTGAGATTTTCTGTAATATTTTCTTGCAGCACTTTTATATTTGAGGTGTTAGTTTTAAGTCTTTATTCCCTTTTGATTTGATTTTGTTATACAGCAGGAGATGTGGGTCTGTTTGATTCTTCTGCATATGGGTATCTAGTTTTTCCAGCATCATTATTGAAATCACTGTATTTCCCCCAAAGTATGTTCTTGGTACCTTTGTCAAAAACGAGTTCACTGTAAGGGTGTGAATTTATTTCTGGATTCTCTATTCTGTTCCACTGGTATGTTTTTATGTCAGTATCATACTGTTTTGCTTACTATAGCTCTGTAGTATAATTTGAAATCAGGTAATGTGAAAAGTCCAGTTTCATTCTTTTGGTTTAGGATAGCTTTAGTTATTCTGGATCTTTTGTGGTTTCATAGACATTTTAGGAATTTTAAAAAATATTTCTGTGAAAAAGGTCATCAGTATTTTTATCAGGATTGCATTGAGTCTGTAGAGTATTTTGGTAGTATAAACATTTTAACAATACTGCATCTTCCAATCAATGAAGATAATTTTTTTCAATTTTGTGGTATGCTCTTTAATTTCTTTCATCAGTGTTTTATAGTTTTTATTATAAAGAGATATTTTACTTCATTGATTAATTTATATGTATTTTATTTTATGTGCAGCTGTTATAAATGGGATTACTATTTTGTTTCTTTTTCACATTGTTTACTGTTAGCATGTATAAATGCTATCAATTTTTGTATGTTGATTTTGTATCCTGCAACTTTATGAATTTGTTTATCAGTCCTAATAATTTTCTTGTGTAATCTTTAGTATTTTTCACATATAGGAGAACATATTATCTGTAAACAAACATAATTTGACTTTTTCATTTCCAATTTGGATGCACTTTACATCTTTATCATGTCTGATTGCTCTAGCTAGGACTTCTAGTACTATGTTGAATAACAGTGGTGACACTGGGCATCTTTGTCATGTTTCAGATCTTAGAGGCAAGGCTTTCAGTATTTCCTCATTTACTATAATATCTGTGGGTCTGTTGTACATAGTTTTATTATGTTGAGTCATACTCCTCCTATACCCAGTTTTTTGAGAGTTTTATCATGAAGGGATCTTGAATTTTAACAAATGATTTTTCAGCATCATTGAAATTATTGTATGTTATTTATCTTTCATTCTGTTGGTATAATGTATTATGTTGATTGATTTGTACATGTTGAACTATTCTTGCATTCCAGGGATAAATCCCACTTAGTGATCATGGGTCATCTTTCTAATGTATTGTTGAATTCCACTGGCTAGTATTTTGTTCAGGATTTTTGCATCAATATTCATCAGTAATATTGGCCTATAGTTTTCTTTTTTTGATGTTTCTCTTTCTGGTTTTGGTATCAGGGTAATAATGGCTTTGTATTATGTATTTGGAAGCATTTCCTCCTTCTAAATTTTTCAGATTAGTTTCAGTAGGATTGAAATGTTTAATAATATTTAGTATTGAATTCTTTAAATGTTTGATAATATTTAGTATTGAAATCCTATGACCTAGGATTCTCTTCACTGAATAAAAAAAATTATTACAGTTTCAAAATTATTACTTGCTATTAGTCTGTTCAGGTTTTGGATTTCTTCCTGGTTCAATGTTGACAGGTTTTATGTTTCAAGGAAGTGGTTCATTATTTAGTATTTCTACTTAGGATAAGAGTAGTTTACACACTACAGTACAGTGTTCTAATCTTCTGTGTTTTTCTCTGTACTGAGTATATTATCAATAAGTTTGTACCTTCAGGGGATTATTTATTATTCATCAAAATTCTTTTTTCTGATTGAAGTACTCCTTTTTGCATTTATTGTAGAACGGGTCTGGTATTGATAAAATTTTTGAGTTTTTATTTGTTTCAAAGTCTTTATTTCTCCTTAATGTTTGAAGAAGATATTTGCTGAAAATGCTATTCTAGGGTGAAAGAAGTTTTCTTCAGCACTCTCTTCTGTCCTTGTAAGTTTTCCATTGAAAAGTTAGCTGCCAGATGTATTGGAGCTCCACTGTATTTTTTTTTTTTTTTTTTTTTTTTTTTTGCTGCTTTTAGGATCCTCTCTTTATTCTTGACCTTTGAGAGTTTAATTATTAAATGCCTTCTGGCAGTTTTCTAGGTTAAATCTGCTTGGTGTTCTATAACCTTTTTATTCTTTAATATTATATCTTTCTCTGTGTTTAGGGAGTTCTGTTATTATCCCATTGAATAAACTTTCTTACTTTCTTTTTTTTTTTTTTTTAAATATATGGAATCTTGCTTTGTCACCAAGGGTAGAGTGCGATGGTGTGATCTGGGCTCAATGCAACCTCTGCCTCCCAGGTTCAAACTATTCTCCTGCCTCAGCCTCCCGAGTAGCTAGGTTTACAGACATGAGACACCATGCCTGGCTAATTTTTTGTATTTTTAGTAGAGATGGGGTTTTGCCATGTGGGTCAGGCTGATTTCAAACCCCTAACCTTAGGTGATCCACCTGCCTAAGGCTCCCAAAATGCTGAGATTATAGGCATAAGCCACTGCACCCAGCACATTGAATAAACTTTCTACCCTTTTCTCTTTCTCCACTTTAAGGCCAGTAACTCTTTGACTTGTCCTTTTGGGGCTATTTTCTGTGGTCCTGTAGGTTTGCCTTCTTATTTTTTATTATTTGTTCTTTTGTCTTTTCTGACTATTTTCAAATAGCCTGTCCTCAAGTTCACTAATTCTTCTTCTGCTTGATGTCTTCTGCTACTAAAGGACTCTGTTTATTCCTCAGTATGCCAACTGCATTTTACAGCTCCAGCATTTCAATCTCTATATTAAATATATCTTACATAATTTTAGTCTTCTTCTCTGTGTTATCTTGAATTTCTTTAAGTTTTCTCAACACAGCTATTTTGAATTATTCTTCCCAAAAGTCACATATCTCTGTTTCTCCAGGATTGCTCCCTCCCTGGTGCCCTATTTGGTTAATTTGGTTAGGTAATGTTTTGCAAGAGGGTGTTGATTCTAATAGATGTTTTTCTGTGTCTGTGCATAAAGAGTTAGATATTTATTGTCACCTCATTTTCTGGGCCTATTTGTAGCCATCCTTCTTGAGAAGGCCATCCCGATATTTGAAAGGATTTGAGTGTTGTGATCAAAGCTGTTTCTGATATAGAGGGCATCCCAATCTCAGCAACACTGTGGTTCTTGCAGACTCGTAGAGGTACCATCTTGACAATCTTGTACAAGATCCAAAAGAATTCTCTGAATTAGGTAGTGATTCTTTTTCTATTTTCTTACTTTTTCCTGAACATACAGAGTGTCTTTCTCTGTTCTGAGGTAACTAAAGATGGGGATGGAGTGATACAAATACCCTTGTGTCTACCAGCACTGTGACTGCACTGGCTGAGAGCTGAAGCCAGCACAGCAATGGGTGTCACACAAGCCTATCATGACCACTCCCTGGCTACTGCTTATGTTTGCTCAAGGTCCTGGGTGTCTACAATGAGCAGGGGACAAAGCTAACCAGGTCTGTTTACTTCCCTTCAGGACAGCAGAGTCCCCCAGGTCATGGGTGAGCCCAGAAGTGTTGTCTGAGAGTCAGGGACTGGAGTAAAAAACCTTAGAAATCTACCTCGTGTTCTATTGTATTGCTGCGGAGCTGGCAATCAAACATCAAGACACAGGTCTTCCCACTATTCCTGCCTCTTTCCAAGGCGTCATCCCATAGTCACCACCACCCCAGGCTACAATGCATACTGCCAGACTACCAGCCGATATTCTGTTAAGGCCCAAGAGCTCTGAAGTCAGCTTGTAGTAAATGCTGCCTGGCCTGGGACTGACCCTTCAGGGTAGAGGGCCCATGACCAGTCCAGAATCCCATCTAAGAATCACATTTTTTGAATCAGGGACCCCAAGAGCCCACTTGGTGTTCTACGTCTCGGTGGCTGTGTTGGTTCCTAAGAGACAAGACAAAGTCACTTTTACTTCTCTTTGCTTTTCTTAAGCACAAGGGCATTTTGCCTTGCACCACTATAGCTGGTAATGGATTGAGTCTCACCCAAAGCCAGCACAACTCAGAGGCTCACTCAAGGCTCTCAATGCAGTACCTGGGTATTGCTACTGGTTACTCAGGACCCAAGTACTCTTCAGTTAGCAGGTGATGAATGCTGCCGGAACTGGGTCTTTTCCTTCAAGGCAGCAACTTCCCTTATGGCCCAGGGTGTGTTTAGAAATATTGCCTGGCAGCTAGGGCCTGGAGTGGGGGCCTTAGGACTCTGATCCTTGCCTTGTCCTGCTGTGTCTGAGATGGTATCCAAGACGCAAGATAAAGTCCTCCCCACTTTCTCCTCTCCCTTCTTCAAGAGGAAGAAAGAAGTCTCTTTTGGAGCCTCAAGCTGTGCAGCTTGGGGTTAGGTGAGAGGTGATGGCGGCCCTTCCTTGGCTGCCCCAGCTTGTGTCTCTGTAGGTCATATGCCTCATCACCCCTGCCCCAGTTCACTGTCTCTGGGCCTAGTTCAGCCTAAGTCTAGCCTAAGAGTGGCAGTTCTTATTGCCTAGACTGCTTTTCAAGTTTAGTTAGAGACTGAGATCAATTTGGCCCTGGGTTGGGAGGTTTGCAGGCCAAGTTTGAACCACTAGGATTGGCAGTTCCCCTCTGGCTAGGGCTGATTTTAATGCCTCTGTGGGTGAGTGTCCATTGAGACTTGTCTGTTTTTTTCTTTCTCTGCTTTAAAAAGATAGCACTGAGTTCAACGTCTCATAATTGCGGGGTTCTCCCTTTTCCAGCACCCAGAAATGTTCTCTGCATTATATGGCTTCTTCTGGGCATGGGGGAAGAAAAAATGGCCTCTGAAATTCAGGATTATTTTTTTCTACTTCTTATTTCCTGCTTCAGGGATGTGAAATTGAAACCGGCCACTGTGCGTACTCACCTGATTTTTGGTTCTTATGAAATTGTGTTTTACTGTGGAGATAGTTGTTAACTTAGTGGTCATGTGGAGGTTGTGGAGCTTTCTATTCGGCATCTTGGTCTGCCTCCTCCAGGGGGTAATCTCCTTGCTATAATGGTTACTTCAGGTATTGTGATTGCTCACCTGATTTTTGGTTCTTAAGAAGGTGCTCTCTTGTGTGGATAATTGCCATTTTGGTGTTCTGTGGAGGGGGCACTCACTGGGGAGTTCTATTTGGCTATCTTGTCCCATCTCCTCCAGGATAATTTATTCTTAGAATTAATTAAATTGAATTTTTTCTTTTTTATTGTAAGAATGATTCTGTAGAAGGAGCAAACACAGAAGGATTCTCAGCTCAAATTTAATTTGGATGAAGAAGCTAATGATGTCACACACACATGATGAGAATAATAATAGAGTAGTTACATAATTGAGAGTTTGAGGAGAGAATGATAAACTTTTCACACTTCTCTGAAAATGGCTTGAGGAAGCAAATAAAGAAGACTGTCTTGGGATTTTGCTTTGGTTAGGGGATGGGGACCCAAGGTACAAGTTCCTGCATATAGGAAGGGGCTTATTGTGAATCTCCAACTGGTGTCAAGAAGGGAGCACACAGAGACTTTATCATCAGCTTGACCATCTGCGGAACAGAATGGGAAATGAAGCAGTGCCTCAATCTATTATTATTCTCATGATGCGTGTGTGGCATCAGTAGCTTCTTCATCCAAATTAAATATGAGCTGAGAATCCTTCTGTATTTTCTCCTTCAACATAAAAAAAAAGAATCAGATTCTTTATTACACATAGCTAGAAAAAATTGCAAATCAAACTATACTTGCAAAAAATTTTAAATTCCCAGTTTATTATTTTACCATATGATCTCTATAAAATTCTTAGCTCCTTTAATCTCATCCCCTCAATCAGTGATATGGAACTAATAATGCCACTGTAGCAGTTTTCATGGAGGCAAATTAAACTTAGAAAAGTGCCACTCATCTTGTAATAATACATGTTACTTCAATTCTACTTTCTCTTAAATGTTGCCAAGAGAATTTGTTTTTAAGAAATTCAGGTTCATTTAAATCCTTGTGTCAGAGATGGCTAGTTATTACCAATCCTAGTCCTCTTCCATACTAATGAATTCAGTAAACAAATATTTATGTCATACATAATATTTACTATGAAATATTTTTGCTCTTGTGGTATTAGAAATCAGTAATAAAAATATTTTTAAAAATCACTTCCCTTATAGAACTTACTATTAGGGAATAGTAGACCAACAATAAACCATATATATGTGTGTGTGTGTGTGTGTGTGTGTGTGTGTGTGTGTGTGTGTATGTGTATGTATATGTATATATGTATACATATATGTGTATATATATGCATACATGCAAATGTATGCTATAGTTTATTGAAATAAATTATTTAGTATATTAGAAATTAAAAAGTGTTACGAAAAAATATTGAAGTTAGCAATAAATGCTGACATGTTGTGGGGATGAGATTTTAGTGTTGAATAACATAAACAAAGCAGACCTGATTGAGAAAGTCATACCTGAGCAAAGACATGACAGATCCAAATGGATAACTAGACTAAAGCATGCAATTCAAGCGGAGGGACATGTGAATACATGCCCTAAATTGAGGGTATGTTAAAACAGCAAGGAAGTTAGTGTGTTTGCAGACCTAAGGCAAGCAGTAAAAGAGAGATATGTCAGTCAGGTAGTGGAGGGGGGTGCTTAGATACAGTCTTTGGCTTTTATTATTAGTGCAGTAAAGAACCACATTGGGGTTTTGAGTAGAAGAGTTAGATTAACAGAATTACAATTTAGAAGTTCTACTCAGGTAATATGTTGAGAATAGCTTGCAGAATGACAAGGGTCAAAGCAGAAAAAAATGGATAGAAGACAATTGGTATAGTTCAAGTCAAAGACGGTTCTGGCTCAGACATAGGTGTAGCACTGAAGGTGATGAGCAATAATTACATTTGGGGTATATTTAGAAGGAAAGAACCAAAAGAATTTCTCATGAATTAGAAAAGATTAAAGAGAAGTTCCATGATTCTCTGACCAAGTTACTGAAATGCAGAATAGATGAATTATGTATTAGAAAAAAGATCACGATAATCAGTTCTGAATATGTATAGTTTAAAATATTTACTAGACAATAAAGTAGAGCTTTAATGTAGGGGTTGGATACAGCAAGGTGGTGGTTGAGATTCGCTTGGGGTGACTGGAAAAATATTAAGGGAAATATAGGGAAGTTATAGATTATAGTCTCAAACCTTGGAAGGCCTAAAGGTTTCAGTGATACTCGCTGAAAGCAGCCAGTTCTTACCTTAGAGCATTAAGTCATAGGGTAGATTAGGATAATAAAAGCTTCCCAAGCTTCCTCAGTTAAGTCTGTTACTTCACATTCCTTTGTCCCTACTCTGTTTACTTATGTAAACTTCGTGCTGGATGGTCCTCTCAGGGAGAGGTCAAAGGGGATTTACCCATTAATGGTGTTTATTCTGGGCCCCAGAACCAAGACCTTTTATCATTCATGAAACCACTCTTTTAACTATGCTAATTATCCACAAGCATTTTGACTTAGCATCTCTGTTGTTAAATCTATACTGAATAAATGTGAGGAGGAACGGGGAGTTGTGGTCAGTTAGCTGCAATCACCATCTGAGAGCAGCTGAGAAGCATCCCTAGCCACTCAGATTCACTGTATTTTGGTGTGTGAGAGTGGATTTTATTCCCCCATCACTAAGTCAGGATCTGCAGGACAGACCTTTGCAGGTGGTGATCAATGTCTCAGGTGGTGACCCAGATGTGATTGAGGTCTCAGTGGTGTTCCAGAAAGAAGTCTAAGTTAGAGATATAAATTTGAATGTTTTTGGAATATAGACAGTATGTATATTCTTGAGAGATCATGACATCACTAAGCTGTGCCTGTCAGTAAAAAAAGGAAACAAAGCCAAGATCTGGGACACATCAACTTCACGAGTTAACAGGAAAATGATACTTAAATTTTTAGCTGACTACATGATCGTTCAGGATAAAATCTTCCTGCAGCTTGATGTGAATATGATTAAATTCTGGCTATAGGAATTTAATTAGAAGGGTTATTTGGCACCTTGAGAGAAGGCCCTACAACAGATATAAAAATATTTTTAATTTTTTATTTTCTGCTCTTCCATCTTGCTACCAAAGATAATGTATGGTGGCTCTACCTTTAGATATTACCTTGGACCTGTGGGCAAGCATGCACCCTGGGAATGGCCAATTGAATATCAGAGAATGCCAGGATTTTCAGGGACTTTTTGAAATTGTACTATCATACTAGCCCTGGACTGCTTTCTTCCAGATTTGTAGACAAGATATAAATATTTTGTCTTGCTTCAGCCCATATAATTTTGTACCTTCATTATTTCCAGCTGAAATTAATTCTAAGTGATAGATTTCCATTACAGAAACAGATGGTAATGTACCACCTATTTTTATTCTTCTTACAATTAGAAATAAAATATTCTCTTTCTGGTTAGAGAAATTTAGATCATGTAGTACTATCTGAAATATTATTATGAAATATTTCTATTTTTGTTTTTTCTTCCATGTGCAAAATTAAGAGCTATTCCTTATTTAATAGCAAATGATACTAAAAAATGTGTATAATAGCATTGAAGCAATCATGGAACATCCATAGAGTAGACAACTTGCCAATAGTTTTTGACAGGATGAATTTTAGAAAAGCATTACAAACAGAATCTATGCATGAATATATATTCTGAAATGATAAAGCTTTTTAGTGTTACTTTTCTAAAGTATTTAACAGGAAAATCTTGGGAAGTGCCTTTTTTTTTCCACCTTATAGAAAATTCAGTAAGTCAGCCTTATTATCTCTTGGAACTATTAAACTGAGTAAAATTTTAAAACAACATGTAGAAGTTCTAATGGGTGAAATTTGAAAATGTCCTGAGACATTTATTTCTTTAATACATATTTTGGCCATATCAACATTAGCATGAAATCATTCTAGGTAATTAACAAAACTTGACATTGAGACTATGATATTTGAGACTTTTTTTTTTCCTTGAACAGAATGAACAAGCTGTTAAGTGTGTTTAAGTTGTTTGTTAAATCTTCAGCAAATAAAATTACGGCTTTGCCTTTAAAAAGCACTGATGAATAAATGTCTCTTTTTCTTCAAAGACTGTGCTTGTAAATGAAAATTCAGATACACAATTACCTGTGATTCAGGAAGGCAGCTGCAAATATATGATACCACTGATGCATCTGCAGAAGGAAAAAAAATTCAGATGCTATGATTTTTATTTAGACTCCTTTCAAAGAAGAGATGAGACCCAATAGGAAGAAAAGTCACTAGACAATTAATAAACATTACTTTTCATCTCACTGCTTTACTTTTATTGCCTCATCCTTTATAGTTTTATGGGTTTGTTCTTGCCATCCTAATCTTTCCCTCCTGTAATTTGGGGTTGATTTAAAATCAGCTTTCCTGTGGCTTTTTTAAGCTAGGGAGCTCTCCATTAATAGTGTGCTTGCCTAGCATTTTTCCTATATCCTTTACTGCTCTATTTAAGAGTTAAAAAACTGGGTTATAAAATTGAAATATGTTAATATAAAAATGAAGAAAGGATTTGTCTTAGTATATTAAGAAGATTAAGCAATGGCGGGAGAGCTCTAGATCATCTAGGCGTTAGCTTTTGCTTGTTGGGGCTGCTCCCACATCTCTATAAAGACACTAAATGACAGCCCTCCTGCAAGGTGAGGTTATTCTGTCGCTGCAAGTGAAAAACACTGAAGAGATTTATTAGGCAGCAATGTGCATCTATGCGTTTTATCTTTCTTCAATATAAATACCTAGGACTTGCTTGAAGCAGTGTTTAAAAGGAGTTGTAATGAATTATAAATGATGATCAATCTGAATTGATTTCAAAGTGATGGGCTTTCTACATTTAAAAATTTTACCATGGAGGTTGCCTTTTGTTACTTAGTACTTTTTAAGCTTAAATATATAACACATTATTCAAAACTGATATTCCCGGGAATGGATTAAAACAACAAAAGTGTTATAAGAATAAAATATAAAGATAGAATAATATTTTATTGGAAAAACAATAAAAATTCACATATAGATACTTCTTTTTGAGACGGAGTTTCTTTTTCATCACCTGATGGAGTTCAATGGCCAATCTCAGCTTACTGCAAACTCTGCCTTCCAGGTTCAAACAACTCTACTGTCTTAATGTCCAAGTAGCTGGGATTACAGGCACCTGCCGCCAAGCCTCGTTAATTTCCATATTTTTAGTAGAGATGAGGTTTCATCATGTTAGCCAGGCTGGTCTTGAACTCCTGACCTCAGGTGATCCACCCGCCTTGAGCTACCAAAGTGCTGGGATTACAGGCGTGAGTCACCAGGCCCAGCCACATATACAAACTATTTATCCACATGGATTTACTTTTATAAATTAAAATTTAATTGTTGAATCAAGGGCATAATTACTTTTGATAAATTATAGATTATTATTACCTTTTTTTAACCTAAGGTAGATCATTACTTGAAGAAAAACAATATTTTTAAATTAGAAAGCTATACATATCTATATGATCTTGCTTATTATTTTGGCATTGGGTGTCTCATGTGCATAACCAAAAATAATAAACATTTTAGGATTTTATGAAGTATATATCCTTGTTTAAATTTTTCTAGAAGTTAACAAGATGTAAAATATAACACCAATTTTTGAATGTGTATTATGAAAACTAGATAGGCAAATTCAATAATAATAAATTATTTCAGACATAGTTAGAAGTTACATTAATTATAGATCTTATAAAACACAAAACTTATAAAATTCCACAATTTTGGCACTTATTTTCTAACCTCAGTTTTCATATTCATAGAATAGAAATTATAATCATAGTCTACCTATCAGAGTTACTGTAAAAATTAAATGAAATTATGTGTGTAATACATTTACAAACATATTTACTCTGCTATATGCAAATATATATTGCAAATGTAAATATATTACATGCTATATGTAATACATTGTAAATACATTTAGAAATATAAATACATTACATTACATGCTATATGTAATACATTTACACATATAATTTGCATAAAGCAAGGTAAAGTAAATATTTGCTATTATATAATAACAATTTATTTCTTCTCACTTCTTGTATATTTAAAACAAATATATTGCTTCCAGTGTGTCAGACACTGTTTTCAACATGAAAGGTAAATTTCTTACCTAGACCAAGTTCTTACTCATGCAGCAGTTACATTACAGTGGAAAGAGAGGGAAAGACAGATTATTAAAGAAAGTATTAATATGTTTATATTTAATTTATATTTATCTATTTGAACCTTGGCAAAGAATAATACAACATTAAGCATCATGAATGTAAAGAATGGTAACTTGTTAGAAACAATTACATTGGTGCTATGTTGAATAGAGTGATTAGAACATGTTTTCATTCACAGTAAGTAAACACATTATTTTGATGTATACACTTTAGTATTTCAGTAAGAAGTTCATTTAAGATCTCTGTGTTTTATGTAAATACTTAGTCGCTGGATTATCATTTGGATATATATCTGTATTGTTTCTATGTCTATAACACTATTTTAAATCTAGTGAAAATGAATAAAACAGTCTGATTAACTTTAAAATATTTGAATAAAGCATAACATACATAAAAAAGATGCCTAAAATATAAATAAAAACATATGCATTTTGTTTATTAATTTTTTTTAGATTATATCATGTGTATCGTAGGCTGTGCAGGCCATGGTAGTACAATAATGTTGTTCAATTGTCAAAGGACCGTAATGGGAATAGGTGTCCATGTTAAAGATTGCAAAGATCAGGAATTAAATGATGTATCATTTGCCTGTTTCTACGTTAAAATTTGCAGTTTTTTTCCCATAGAAATGGTGATTAAGATGTTAAAGGTGTGTTTGTGGTGATGTGGATGCCACACTGGCCTCGTTTTCAATTTAAAAGCAAACTTTTTTTTTGGTCAGTAAACTCTTCAATTTTTATGTTAATCTTCTCTTTTTGCATAGAAAAATACATGTGTTTAATTTCTGGTTCTTTTTCTATGAAGACAGTATTCCAGACGATATTTGGAAGTGGATACAATTTACTAATTTTTAATTCTATATAAATTTAATAAAAACTTACAACTTTAGTTTAGAGGAGTTATAGACAAACTTAAAAACCCAATTTTCTTACATTGCGAGAGTGAAAGAATAGAGAAGAATAAATCAATAGAGAAGGAGACAGTCACAAGGCTTTAGATAGAAATTATCAGTAAATGATGGGATGAGAGAAATAATTACAAAGCACCACAGTAGTGATTAAAATACATTATTAAAATGTGTTTTATTTATTATTACATAGGAAAGTGTCAAACTCACTAACTCTACAGGAGTATAGGTTCCATTGTACAAGGTTAAATAAAACTACATTTAAAATGTGGGTGTTGGTTGGAGAAATGGAATGGAATACAAATTACCTACTCAATTAAATCTATCTAACTGGAAGGAATAATCAAACCAATCTAAAATTTATATTCATGTAATTATGCTATTTAAAAGTAGGCATTCTGATTACTATTTTACCTTGTTTTCTAAAACACTGAATGTAAAACGCAGATCATTTGAATTTCTCATGTATCATAAATCGTGGACAAGGTGCACTGGCTCATGCCTGTAATCCAGCATTTGAGGAGTCTGAGGTAGGAGGATTGCTTAAGCCCAGGAGTTCACAACTAGCCTAGACAACATAGCAAGACCCCATCTCTAAACAAAACAAAACAAAACAAAACAAAAAATTGTGAAAAGTATTGGAACAATCCACTCACTGTCAAGATGTTATAATTATTACATGAGGTTGTATAAAATTGAAAATGAAAAATGTAACTTCAACTCCTTGAGACATGGATTGTCCCCTGAGACATGGATATGGACATGAATATGGCCTACTGAATTTTTCTGTGAAGTAGTGATTTGAAGACATGGTGATACTACCATTAAAGAAAGGACCATGACTCTGTAGTCCTTTTTATTATATATCTTGAGATTACAGGATTGAGCAAAGTAGCCTCTACCATAAACATGAAGAACCTCAGTTGTGTGAACTCCAGAACAATCATTATAAAGCTTCTTTCTTCATAGGTCAATTTTATTATCTCACTTTCTCTGGTGTAATTGCTTGGCAAAATGTTACCTCATTTCAATTTAACTTTTATTTTAGCACAGCACCTAAATAGTGCAACTGGAAGGAAATATCTCATAACTATGCTGACTGGGCTTATCATAAATAAAGAATAATTCTATGTAAATCTCTAATGCTGCCTATCAATCATACTACACTCCCCTAACGCATGCACTCATTCACTTGCCCATTCTTTTTGGTAATTAGTGTCTATTTCTACCCTTCCACAAACTTCCAATAACCTCTCTAATATTCTGAACTCTAATATTGGAATATTTTATATAACTTGTTTTAATTTCATGATTTCTCTATCTATATTCATGGTGCCTTGGCATATCTCTTTCAAACAACTATCAAGATCCTTACACAGTATAGAGTGGTAAGGGGAGAGTTAAATGTGTTTTCATGAGTCAAATAGTGGCATGAATAGATTCATCTTGATTAATGTCCTTGGAAGCAAGTATTGACTAGGATAAAGAGTATAGCTGTAATCATCATAAATTATTTGACCAGAAATCAAATAGTAGCATAAACATTTGATCAAATGCAAATGTGGAGTGTGATTACAACTAAGAAACAATGTCATCTTTACCTCAGGGAATGCCATCCAGGGAAGATAATGAAAGGCGTCCAGTTAAGATGTAAATTTATGACAGTTATGAAAAAAATAGACCATTAATTGATAAAACAAACCTTTAATTTACAGAGAAAAAGAATCTCTGAATTGCTTGCTCAAAATTTTATACAGTTGGCCAATATTAAGCTATAGTCGCTTGGTGGACTGTAGAATCATGATATAAATTACAGCAAAACAAAGACAGTTCCTGCACACTTGAGGGTATAGATAAAACAGTATTACCTTTGTACATATGTTATAGCCAAGAATACTTTTTGCTGCAAACATGTCCTTTAACTCTTCTCTACTATTTTCTCTTAGTTGATAAAACACATCTCCCCCATGCCCCCCCCAAAAAGTACGATGGTCAGAAAAAGAATACGCTATGTTTTGCAATGTCACCTCATGTTTTTATATCAGAAATGTATCATTATAAAATAAATTCACAATGAAGTATTTCAATAAATTATCCACAACTTAATAATAATGTTTCATAATTATGAGTTAAAACATAACACTAATTTGCCTATATGTTAAGTTTAAAGTACTGAAAATTTATAACTATATACATGTGGTATAATGGCATGTTTAATTAACAGATTTGATAGCTATTTATTAAATCCATATTTGATAATAAAATAATATTTAAATATGACAGTGTATAGAAACTATATTAGTGAAACACATACTAAATTGTATTCACATATTGACAAATGCATACCTATGATTATGGATATTACTAGACAGCTAAAGCCCATTTAGAAAATATAGAAAATATGCCACAATTCTAATATCCTGGCAAATAACATTTTAAAATAATAAATAGTGGAATAAAAATGTATTATAAGTTGGCATTTTTTGACTTGGGAATTACCCATTGCTTTTCATTTCTTTCTATGTACTTTCTCAAGACATTTTGGTTAAGATGGCTCAAAATGGATACATAACCTGAGAGTGTACAGTTTTAATATAACATTCAAAGACAAAAGAATTTTCTAAAGAATTTCTTTTTTTCTGTATTACATACTGAAAATAAGCTGATAGTTATCAGTTGTCCTGCACCATTGCTAGTTTATTTGCTGCATTCTTTGATATAAGGATTTCATAAAAATGTATTCTACAATGTAGAATTAAGAAACTTTTGCTTTTGTATATAATAAATATATGATCAAATAATGTTTTAGTTATAGCTATTTAGCCAAATAACATGTGAATCATTCAACAATAAGTATGAGATATCATGTATTCATCATAGTAAACCATTTTTATTTATGATCATATATAATATTATTCACATTCAAAGATTAATTAGAAAGTATATGCCTAAAACCAAATGCACATATTGGACTTCTGTTACTGAAAAAAAATTTAAATTTATTTTATTTTATTTTTACTGCTGTGTTACACATGAGCTTGCTTACATATTTAAAAAGAAAGTGTTCCTTAGTTTTATGAAAAATAAATTAGCCTCTGTAGTTGTTGTGGTTATATACCAGCAACTCATGATAATAAATTAAGGATTCAGAAGTAAGCAGTTAGTATTTACAGGTAAAATTAATTACAATAATTAATTTAAATGTCAAAGATATCATTTGTCTTAGCTTTTCTTGAGGTACTATCTCAAAATCACTTTTCTTATGAGCTACAATAAATAGATAAAGTATCATTAATGTCTCAAAAGTATTCTTGTATTACAAATTAAAAATCTTAATTGCTCCAAGACCAAATGGTTAAGATAAAAATTAAATCACCTGTGAAGCATAAACTCCAAATATAAAATGAGAAATTATACAGAAAAAATTAGGAACAATAAGATTATTTTGTTCAATTTCTAATATTATCTAAGAAATTTTTATTATTTATATGACTTTTTTTGGATGTTCAAATAAGTTAGTAACATTATATGACTTTAAAATAGACATAATTTGTATAAGTGCACAGAAATTTAACGAGTATGTCAAAACCTAGTATGTTTGTTGTAGAGTAATACTACCTAATATTTATTAAGAGCATAGTATGTACTGCATATAGTTCCAAGCTCTTTGAATACGATTACATGAAGGATTAAATTAATTTTGTCCTCAAAACAACCTAATAAAGTAGGCATTATTTTTATTCATTTTGAAAATATAGAAAACTGAGAAGGATCACTAAACCTATTTTGAATTTATTGAAATAATGTTTGTGTGGCAATGTTCCTCTGCACAAGTAGAGATGAAAGAATCATGTATATACATAGTCATCCTTTCATATATGGTTTTTATAAAAACCCTACTCTTTAATTTATGTTTTAAAGTGTTATTTGTAACTAAGTCTATCATTTTTAAGTAATGACTGTGACCTATTTTTTATTCTAGAAAAAGATAGCATAATTGCTTAAAATTATTATACCTATTTCCTGACATTCCAATTTAAAGCTCTGTGATTTTATTCCCCAGAAGTTCATATTATATGCTACCATCACACTACCATTGCTACCAGTACCAAAAATTTACTGTTGCATCTTTTTGGCAGTAATACCTTTCCATTAGTAAACTGTCTAATATCTTAGATGCTACAATTGATCATTACAGGATTTTATCAGATGTTCATATCATAGACAATATAAGTGTCATTGAAAAAGTCCTTAAAAATTGGATGCACCTTTAATACAACTTCACTATTCTTACAGAAAACACAGATAGTAATTATGTATTATATTCTGTATTATACAATATGTATGTAATTTGTCAATATGTAACCTGATAATTTTGGGAAAATTGAGCATTTTTTTCCTTTTAGAATTAAGTTTACAGTTTTATTAACATATGTGTTTTATCCGGTAGTAAAAGGATTCTTCTATTCTGAGACTTTAAAGATTTTTCTGACTGGGAATTAATGTTAAATATTACCAAATGCTTACTATTGAAATGACTAAAGTTTACACGTTTATTTTCTTGTTGAGATATATAATGTCAGTAATTGTCCTAATGGTAAATTAGTTTTGAGAATGCTCAAAGTAACAATTTAAAAACTGTCATTTGCTTTATTTTGATAAATGTACAATGTTTATGTATATTAACATTAAACAAAGCAGAATGATAGAAATTTAGGTATTTCGTGTTTCATCTTCAGAATCTTTCTATGATTCTACATTTGTTTTTCATTTTTAAATGAAATTTTTTCAATTATTTCAATCTCTTTATTAATCTGATAAAATGGTGAATTCCTTCTCTGTGTTATCTTGAATTTCTTTTAGTTTCCTCAACACAGATTTTGAATTCTCTGTCTGAATGGTCACATATCTCTTTTTCTCCAGGATTCATCCACAGTGCCTTATTTAGTTCATTTGCTAAGATCATGTTTTCCATGATGGTGTTGAAGCTAGTAGAAGTTCTTTGATGTCTGGGCCCTGAAAAATTATGTACTTACTCTTCTAGGAAAAGTTTTCCAGATACTTCAAAGAACCTAGGTATTGTGATCTGAACTGTATCTGCTTTAGGAGACATCTCAAGCCCAATAATGCTGTGGTTCTTGCAGACTCATAGAGGTAATGCCCTGATGGTCTTAGACAAGATCTGGGAGAATTATCTGGATTACTGGGCAGAGATTCTTGTTCTCTTCCTTTACTTTCTCCCAAGAAAATAAATTCTCTCTCTCTGTTCTAAGACACTTGGAACTGGGGGTGGAGTGACACAAGCACTCCTTTGGCTACCACCACTATGATCGCGCTAGGTTAGAACTGAAGCTAACAGGGCACTGAATCTCACCCAAGGCCTGCTGTAAGCACTTGTGGCTACTGCTTATGTTTTCTCAAGGCCATGCGGTTCTACAATCAGTTGGTGGCAATTCCAGCCAAGCCTGTGTTCCTCCCTTTAGGGTGGCAACTTCTCCCCGGCCCCAGGTAGATCCAGAGGTATCCTATAGAATTCAGGTACTAGAGTCAAAAACCCTATAAGTCTACCTGGCATTTCATTGTTCTTTGGCTGTGCCGGGGTTCAAGCCATAGTAGGCAGTATGCCCCACTCTACCCTCCTGTTTTCAAAGGCAAAGGAGCCTCACCCATAGCCATCGTCAACACAAGCCACAAGAGTACTGTCAGACTACCACCATTTTTTCCTTAAGGCCCAAGAACTCTTAAGTCAGCTTCAGAGCAGTGGGCTCTTCTCTGGCCCAGGGAAGGTCCAAAAATACCATCTAAGATAAAGTCCTAGAGTCAGGTACCCCAAAAGTCCATTTGGTGCCATAACACTCTGTGGCTATTTTGGTACTTAAGGTGCAAGGCAATGTCCCCTTAACTTTCTTCTCTGATTTGCCCAAGCAGAAAGTTTCACTCCATCGCCATCACAGCTGGTAATATACAGTCTTACCTCAAGCCAACAAATCTCAAAGCTCATCCAAGGCCCTTGACGTTGTACATGGGTATCACTGCTGTTTATTCAGAGCCCAAGGGCTTTTCAGCTAGCAGGTGATGAATGCTGCCAGGACTGGGTCCTTTCCTTCAGGGCTGTGTGTTCTATTATACCCTGGCTGTGTTTACAAATGTTGTCTGGGAGTTATGGCCTGGACCAGGGGCCTCATGACTCTGACCTGTGCTCTATCCAACTGCAGCTGAGCTGGTATACCAGATGAAAGACAAAGTATTACCCACTCTTCTGTCTGCTCTCCTCAAGCAGAAAGAGAGTCTCTTTTGGAGTCGCAAGCTGTGCAGCCTAAGGTTAGGGGAGGGCTGATGCCAGCATTCCTTCAGCATCTCCAGCTGGTGTCTCAGTAGGTTGCATGCCTCTCTGTTCCACTGTCTCTAGGCCCAGTTCTAAGGACTACACCTAAGAGTTGCAGTCCTTATAGCCTAGACTGTCTTTTAAGTTTACTTAGAGACCCAGAACACTTTAGCCCTTGGTGGTAAGGTTTACAGAAACTCAAGTTCTGACCCCTGTGATTGGGAATTCCCTCTGGCTAGGGCTAGTTTAAATAATCCTCTATTATCAGGGAGTTTGGTTTGGTGTTTCTTTCTACTCTAACAGGACAACGCTGAGTTCAATGATTGACAATTGTTGTGCTTCCCCCAGCACCCAAAGATGTTCTTTGCACCACACCAGTTTGCACAGTTACTTTGCTTACATATGTTTAATATGGCTATAAATCCTCTTCCAGTGATATCTGCCACTGTGCTTTCGCTGTCTTCCAACTCTGTACAGAGTACAACTCTGTACAACTCTTCCAACTCTGTACCTCTGTACGTCAGCATGTCTTTAATCACATGTACTTTCTCAAACCATGTGTTTTCTTAATGTTCAAATATTTCAGAATTTGAGCAATGTTTGCTACTCTAACAGCAACACAAAAAATCCTTTTAGCTAAATATTCTAGCCAGTTTTAAATCATCACAATAAAATTGTATATAATTTTAGGCCACTCTGTTTCTAACTATATGTAAAAACAAATAGAAAATAACAGCTTACTGGTACTAACAAATCATACTTTAAATAGAACAGTTTATGATGAAATTTTGCTATAAATAATAACTCATAATTTAAATGTAGTGGTGCCATATTGTTTATATTGCTTATGGGTGTGACATTCTCAGGGAGACAATGGAGAATATAGGAACACTCTAGAACTCTAGAGTTTCTGGAATACTCATTCATTCATTTATGCAACAAATGTTTAAGGTAGATACTATAATAAATTTCAAAATTATAAAAATAAATGGGCTTCATGGAGCTTATACGGTAGTAAATAGGAAAAGGCAAAATTAAGAAAAACAAGTAAGCCTTTAGAAAGCTGTGATAAGTGCTGTGGAGAAAAATAGAGCCCGAAGTGTAATGAAATGTGAGGCAGGATTTACGGATTCATATAGAGGAAGGAAAGACCCCTCTGGGGAGGTGGCATTTATATTAAGAGGATATGAAGAGATAAGCTCTGTAAGTATCCAGGAAAAGAAGCTCTCATGAAGAGGAAATACCTCAACAATAAAGACCCTGAGGCTTAACTATGCATTACATGTTTGTATAAGGAAGTAAACAATTGTGGCTATAGAAAAGTAAGAAAGAGAGAAAATAGCATGTGAGGCTAGATGAAGCAGGATATTCCATGTATAAAACTTAACATACCATGTGAGGGTATCTCTTTGTAAGGTGAAAATGTGAAGGGATCCTATTGAGTTAATCCATGTGAGAAATGATAGTGTCTTGAAACAGGGAGACAGCAGTGGATGTACAGAAAATTAAAGAAAGAAAATATTTTGAAGTAGAGCCTATAAAAATTTCTGACATATTGGGTGTCATTTCTAAAAAGAGTAAGATAGATGTTAGCAATGAATCAAAAGTTTTTAAGTGGGTGAATGACGTTGCTGTTTACTGAAAGACAAGCCTCAAATGCTCGTTTGGCCAGGTCTATTAGATACTGGAGTAGAGATGATGACTAAGCAGTTTTATGAATGAGTCTGAAATTCAAAGAGAGGTATTCATGTCTAGTTTAAAGGGTATAGTTGGGGGTAAAATGAATATTTTTGAAAGCACAAAATAAATAGGGGAAGAAGTAAGAGTGTTACAGTTCTAGGGACTGAGTAATCTTGACATAAAGCACAAAATTAGCCCAGATTAGAAACTGATCTCAATACTCAGGATGTAAAAAATGTGTGTATGGCTTGGGTGGAAGAGTATGCAAGTGGGAGCAAAAGTAATATGGTTTAGACTGAAAACACAAAATGATGACTTAATTGCTTGCTTTTATTAGTTTCACTCAAACAGAGAGTGGTTGTCTGCAGTTGAATATCTCATGCCATGATGAAGCAATTATTTCATTTTATAAAATATCAACTTTTTCTCAATAATTATTTAGTTTAGTCACATTAGCTGTACATGTTTTAAACTTTGTGAATTTGACAATCATATCTCCCATTTGTATAACAGAGGTCTTTTGCTTATCATTATTAATTATGTAAATAACCAATTTCAAAAACTTTCTATTCCATATATTTCAGAGTACAACAAAATTATTATTTTAATTATTATTATTCCCAAAACAAAATGCTTTATAAAACGCTTACTATTTGTCACAAATTACAAATAGTTTTTATCTTTAATATTGAATATGTTAACTGAATTTACAACAGTATCATAAATGTCAGAAATTTCTTTCTTGTCTAAAGAGTTACTGCTCTAGAGATTTTCTTCTCTAAAGATTTAATTCCATGAGATAGATTTTTAAAAAGTAAATTATTGTAAGAATCTGATTTATATTTTGATACCAGATAACACTGATATAAATGAATAAATTATCTTTTAATGGATTTTATATTCTTACTATGTAAACATTTTAATAACAATTCCTTCATTTTTTTAAGTGGCAGGAAAACCTGGACAAAAAGAATTAAGGAATCTAAGAAAATATTTTGATCTAAATGAGAAAACACATCTACAGAGACATTCATATATTTACCTTTTTAAAGCCACATGTTTTAAATAACATTTTAACAGAGTACTCTGAAAAACAATAATTTCTATTTAAAAATATGTCAGTATTTCTTCAGTAGATTTTGTTTCATCTGTTTGAGAACATATTACACTTGCCATGAAGGAGTAAAAGTATAATAAAATATATTGTGCATTTTGAAATAGAAATAACTGTAGACTTACACCCTATCACAAATTACTAAATCCTCAGAGTACAGGTATTTAGACTGCCATCTACATACTATACTTAACTCTTACTTTCCATATATATTTTGCCAAACTTATAATTAAAAATTTTTGAATAAGCAAAAGCTGAAAGCATTCCTCTTGAAAATCAGCACAAGACAAAGATGCCCTCTCTCATTACTTTTATTCAACATAGTGTTGCAAGTTCTGGACATGGCAATCAGGCAAGAAAAAGAAATAGAGCTAGTAAAATAGGAAGAGAGGAAGTCAAATTATCTTTATTTTCAGATGACATAATCCTACATCTAGAGACTCCATTGTCTCAGCCCAAAAGCTTCTTAAGCTGATGAACAATTTCTCTACTGATTCAGCTATCTAACAGCTTGTCTTTATGGCATGACCATAGAACCACTGCCTTGTACATTAACTCACCAGCAGGGATGACAGTCTTCAATAATTTTTGATAACTACTTAACACAAGAAAAGGTTAGCTCTCTAAGAACAGATAGAGGGCATTGGGCTTATTAGAAATATGTGGAAAATGTCTAAGTGAGATTATTTCTGAAGGGAGAGAGAAGAATCAGTTTACATATGAATGGGGTAATTATATATATTTTAGGAAAACAGCAAGTGTATGTTGACAGGTAAGTTGACAAAAATTTTTAAAAATAATTTCATGTAGATTTAAGTTGAAACATTCTATTACTACTCATTTACATTCCTGATTTTTCAATATGGAAGATACAATTTACAATATTGGTTGACATGCCAAGGTTGCATAAAATTTAGTAGCAAGGAATATGACTCTGGACTACAGACTTCCGACTTACTGTGCTTTCAACTAGACTGCAGTTTCACTCTTTGCCGTGATATAAAATTATGTAATATAATATGACATCACATACTATAACAAATATAATAATTTTCTTTTATTGACATTTCTACCAAAAATTAATTAGAAAGACAATATAGTTTAGAGCAGACACAGCAAACTTTGGACCCTACAGCAAATCTATACCCGCCCCTGTTTTCATAAATTAAATTTTACTGCAACAGAGGCAAGCCCATTAGTTTACTATTGTCTATAATTGCCAGATCCAGAGTTGTACTGCTGTAATAGACACTATAGGACCCCAAAATTCTAAGATATTTATAATCTGAACTTTTGTAGAAAAAATTTTCCTATTATTCTGGTTTTAGCATGAAGAATCAGGTTTTATATTTAATTCTTAATTCATAGAGTATACCTGTGTCAATAATATTGGACAAGAATGTATTCAAAATTTGCATATGCTAACTGAAGAGAGATCCAGTTGAAATTCATTATTTTGACTCCTTTGGCAACTATTAAGACATTTTTAAAGGACTATGAATAGAAAACAAATTTAAAAGTGTCCATTAAAAGAAAACAAAAATCAAGGACATATTTTTCAAGCAAGGTTGCAGTGCTCTTGAGGAAAATCTGCTAGCTAGGCACTACACCAGCATTTTTGTTCAATACAGGATCTTGTTATTATAGCCATTTTCTTTTGAACTCTCATTTACAATAGACCACAACATATTACACCCTTTGTTTATAATTGAGCATCAGTTTACAGTACCCAGAGGCAATGATGCAGGTCACTTGTTCTCAACCTCATCTGCCTTTCTTTTAGAATTGTTTATTTCATCTTTCTAAATCTCAGGTCTATAAACATTTTGGAAGCCCTTCACAAAGGACAAACAATAATTTTAAAACATGAACTAGTTGATGTGTTTTCATTTAAATGTATGAAAATACAGAATCATATAAAATGTTTGTCAGAAACATATAATGTTTACTCAAACTAAAATTGGATTAATACAATGAGATAAATATCATCAAGTGATTTATATATTCTGTGACAGGAAAATCTACATAAATATTAGTTTGCAATCCCAAATTTCTTTTATCCATTTTATAAACTAATTACATTAATGATTATTCAAACTGTACCTACCAAGGTATTTCTATCTGAAATATAGATTCCCTCAAAACTTTATTTTTATATTAAACTTAATGAAATAGAGAAAATAATAGGAATAGAAGCTTGCAGAGGAGAAAAACCTGAATATAGATACATAAAAACATATTTATTCACTAGATGTGAATTAAATACACATTGAATAAATCATGTGACATTTTATAATCTTTAGATGTATTGAACTGTTTTCTAATCAGGAGTCAATATCAGGAATAGGGGAAGGCACAGGGAATGAAAACTTATACAGCTAGTGAAGGCATATTTACTTCAAACTACTTTGAAAGGAAAATTTGCAATCTAGAAACTCTGAAGTAGAAAAGCTAGAGCAAAGAAAGTTGTGAACTTAATTTATGTTACAGAGCAGTGCCCTTCACATAGACAGCAATGGTGTAAAATTGTACAGTAAACAACCTGCATAGCAGAACACAATATCTCTTTTGTATGTCTATGAATCAACAATTTCAATTTCAGGTATATTCTTAATCTAGAAAGGAGAAACTCTGAGATGTGTGCTCTTATATATTTATATTAGATACATAATTTGGAAGCAACTTAAATGCTATAAAAACAGATGCATTTAATTGACAATATCAACAAATAAAATATAAAATTATTTGAATATTATTTAGTATTATTAATATATGAAATAAAAATATTTTTTAAAGTAGAAGAGAAGGCTTTGTAAAAACTGGTTACCTCTAATTAGGATGGGAAGAAAAGGAATCTATAGAGGTTTCTACGATGTATCTCAACTATAACTGTAATAGTTCATTATTTCAGAGAATATCTGAGGCAAATATTTAAAAAAATAACATTTGCCGCCAGGCACAGTCACTCAGGCCTGTAATTCCAGCATTTTGGGAGGCCAAGGAGGGTGGATCACATGAGGTCAGGGGCTGGAGAGCAGCTTGGCCAACATGGTGAAATGCTGTCACTACAAAAATACAAAAATTAGCCAGACATCGTGGCACATGCCTGTAATCTCAGCTACTTGGGAGGCGGAGGCAGGAAGATTGCTTAAGCCCAGGAGGCAGAGACTGCAGTGAATCAAGATCGTGCCACCGCACTCCAGCCTGAGTGACACAGTGAGACATTGTCTCAAAAACAAATAAACAAATAAATAAATAGCAGTTGATAAATATGAATGGTGGTTACAATAACGTTCAGTTTATCATTCACTGTATTGTGCTATTTTTATTTTTGCTTGTTTATTTTTATTTAAAGGGGAAAAAGGAACTTATTACAAAGAGCAGCTAATATTTAGTTTGCCTGAAAAACTGAAAGACAGATTTTATATTTTCTTTATATTTTTCCAATTTAATTCTTTACTTAGAGCTTTGGTTTCTATTTTTGCTTATTATAGATAATATTTTATTGAGCTAAAATTGGGTAAATTATGTTATTTTTATTTTTAATTTTATATAGAGCTATCATATGATCAATTGGAATGTATAGATCATACAACATTAAGAATTACAAAATTAATCTTTACATCCAAAGATATTTGGTTAGCTATCCATTACATTTTAATCAACTTGAATCTTGACCATCATTAAAAGAACTGAATGGTGCATATATTAATGAATTCAAACAGTAAATATTTACTAATTGCTGAATATAGTTGTAAACCTTACCAGGGGAAAAGATGATCAATTTAGAATAGCATGATTCTTGTCCTTTATCAGTTTTGGGTAGATAACAAACTAAACACAAAGTTAATCTCTTAAAACAATATTTTTAGTTAACACTCACATAAGAATGGGTCATGCTGACATTCTGCTGACCTGACCAGCTTTAGTTTACCTCTGCTGATTGTTGTTGGGATTGGCCATTTTTCTGAGCTCTGCTAGTAGGAAAGTTGGGAGCTTCCTGATCTAGAATGGCTTCATTTATATATCTTACATAATTAGAGTGACTGTTAGTTGAAATAATGAGGTTAACTGGACTCTGTGTCATCAATTCTCCAACAGAGTAGCCTAGATTATGGTGGCAGTGTTCTCAGATTAGCAAGAAGGTGAGCCTTAATGTGGAAGTCCTTTTTATATCTGTGCTTGAATCACAATTGCTTGCATCACGTTAGCCAAAGTAAGTCAGATAGCCAAGCTCAGATTCTGCATTAAAAAACAAACAAACAAAAAAATAAAGAATGTGATGATAGGGAAAGATGATCAAGTTAAGGCCATTGCTGCATTCATTCCACCACAGTAATGTACTGATGTAAGAATATTATTAATTTATTAGAAAATACTTATTAGAAAGTATTTTATGCAAGAAAATCTCAATGAAACAGATTTCACATTTAAAAAATCGCAAATTGAAAAAATACTCTATGAAAATAGTTTATATTTCAGTGTGAGAGACAGAATACTATTATATAAACAAAGAAATACATTATATAATATAGTGATAAATGAAATGTCAGGATAAGAAAAAAAAAAAGGAATTGCTAAGTATGCTAGTTTTGTTGCTATTTTCCACAAGTAGCCAGGAGAGGATTAGTACATAGATTTACACTCAAAGTGGCTGGGTGAGCAGCTCATGTTGCTATCTGAGGAAATAACATTATCTACATAGGGAACAGCTATTAAAAAGATAGAGTTTTGTGTATTTTCAAACAGCAAGATCACCTCAAAACTAATGGAAAGGAGTATGGAAGTGGCAGGAAACTAAGTCTAAATACATCTGGGAATATATTACAGTAATTTTGGATTTTGTTTCCTTCCAGTGAAAAACCATTAGAAGAGTTTTAATTAGGAGAGCAACACGTATGCATTTTTAAAGAGTCATTTTGCTAGTGTATGTAATAGGGACTATAGTAAGGTGAAGGAAGAAGCACAGACACCAGTCAGTGATGCTGGTGAAAAAATGATCATGGTTTTAATAGGGCTGATATTAGTCAAATTGTTAATAAGTGGTTACACTTGCAATACTATTATGAGGGTATTAGCAACAGACTTGAGGGGGAAAAAAAACTGAGGTCAGTGGAGAAAGGGAAGTACCATTCATGAGTTTGAACTTTGGCCTAAGCAAATGAGAGATTTGGAGTGCTTTTAACCCAGGTTAATTTGGATTAGGAGTTACTGGGAGAGTATATGATGTAAAATTGAGAATTTGGTTATGGATAGATTAGTTTAGCAATAATTAGACACGTATATTAGCTCCTTTGGATTGCTTTAACAAATTATGGCAAACTCAGTGGCCTAAAACAGCCAAGGCTTCAGAGTAGAAATCTTCCATGCTTATTTCCTCTTCTGGTGGTTTCTGATAGTCCCTGGCTTACAGACACATCATGCCAATGTCTGCTTCTGTCTTCACAGGACCTTCACTGTGTGTTTCTTGCTCATCTCCTTTGTTTATGAGGATATCAGTTATTGGATTTATTATTACGCACTCTAATCCAGTGTAACCTACTTTTTAATTGTATTTGCAAAGACTCTATACCCAAAAGGGGTCACCTACAGAGGGCCTACATGGACATGTTTTTGTGAGACCCTATCAGCCCATCACGATATCCATATGGGTATACTTCACTGACTTCTTTTTTCTTCTTCTTCTTCTTTTTTTGAGACAGTGTCTCGTTCTGTCGCCCAGGCTGAAGTGCAGTGCTGCAATCTCCTCCAGGATTCAAGCACTTCTCTTGCCTCAGCCTTATGAGTAGCTGAGACTACAGGCATGAGCCACCATGCACAGATAACTTTTTTTTTTTTTTTGAGATGGAGTCTTGCTCTGTATCCCAGGCTGGAGCTCAGTGGTGCAATCTCAGCTCACTGCAACCTCCGCCTCCCGAGTTCAAGCAATTCTCCTGTCTCAGCCTCCCGAGTAGCTGGGATTACAGGTGCATGCAACCACACCCAGCTAATTTTTGTAGTTTTGGTAGAGATGGGGTTTTACCATGTTGGTCAGGCTGGTCTTGAACTCCTGATCTCAGACAATCAGCCTGCCTGGGCCTCCCAAAGTGCTAGGATTACAAGTGTGAGCCACCATGCCTGGCAACTTCGTTGTCAACTTCGTTGACATTTGGATATGTAAAATAAAATTGGAGAAGACTGATGATGGAACTACAAATGTGCAAGTATCTCTGTAAACTATGGATTTCAATGAGATCACCTAGGAAATGAGTATAGAGACAAAAAGAGACCTTAGGATTAAGCCCCATGGTGCTATTTAAATAAATGAAACAAGCTAAAGAAGATAATTTTCTACTCTACATTGAAATATATAAGCCATTCCTAACCTTGACAAGGCTAGCTGGAAGAAAGAGTCAGGCAGAAAACCTGAGTGTAGTATGCTTAAGACAACATAAAATTACAATGAGTAGAGATAGTTTATTATAATCAAGTGTGTAAAGAGAAGAGTATGGGGCACTAGTGGGAGGGTGATGCGGGTTCTAATACTTTCTCTTCAAAAGTTGTCAGATATTATAGCATGTTTATATATTGATTTTATGCCAGAGTTTAGAAATATCAGATGTTAGAAAAGCCTAAATAGATTGAATTGGCAGTAGACATTGTAAGCCTAAAAACAAACAAAAAAAACTTTTATTCTTTAATTTTTTTCCCACCGATGTAAATAGGAAGGAGCATTATGAAGGCTAAAAGAAAATTTAAATTCTCCATATATATTAAAAATGCTGGCATATAATAATTATTCAACAAACACTATTAACCCTAATTGTATACATGAATAAATGAATGGCAACTGGGGTTAGAAAAATTTGTTTAATTCTGGTGATGAAAGCTGATATACTTTTGAGGAAAAGTATAATCATTTTAGGTTTATGTATGAAGTAGCTGGGGGAATTGAGAGTTGGTAGGGCATGTCACAGTGGAATGTTCTGGGAATGCTGAGCATTCTTGTGTGAGGAATATAGATTTCTTATGCCAAAGGAGTGAGTAATAATTTGGGGATGATAATTTGATTCAGCTTTGGTGAACTTTAAAAAAATAAAAAATACTGTTTTCGAACAGATTGGTATTATTATTTTGAAAGATACATTTGATACTTGCTTTTGAGGACATTCAAGTTAACAGTACCGAAGAGTTAAGGGGACAAATTAATAGGCTTTGCTAACAAGCCAAGTATGAGATAATTAGGACTCAGTATAGAATGGCTTTAAAACAAATAGAAATGAAGCATGAGTGGATGCAGAGAACACCCATAAAGCAATATATTGCCCAAATATTTTGTCACTCATCTTTGTATGCCATGGTGACATACATATTTACTGACTATATATACAATTGTTTATATATATATATGTATGTGTGTGTGTGTGTGTTTATATATATATTTGCTCTCCTGTGACTTTAATTCTGCTGCTGCCCTCTGTTCTTATGTCTGACTATATGCTACCCATTTGGGTCTTATCTTAAATATATCATAGTCTATAAAACAATGAACGATTTTGATAGTGAATGATTAATCCTAATTTCTCTTAACACCTAGAATATCTTATTTCTACATATTATAATGCTAAAGTGTCCCTTTTATATTATAGTCAACATCTTTCTTCTTTTATCCTAACATCTAGTGGGTTTCAGAGTCTATAACTGTATTATACTGATGTTAGTAAATCTTTAAACTTAGTGGTTTTTTCTTTTTAATTGTAGCCACCTAACAATCAGTTTAAACAGTCCATGATAGCATAACAATTGTAAAAAGAAAGGTTGCAAATTGCTAAGGTTTGTAGGGGGAAAAAAACTGATGAGCCATTTATAATTTCAGATATTGCTCATGTTACAGTTGCAAACCTTGCCTCTCCTCAAAAAAAAAGAAAGAAAGAAAAGAATAGAAAAACATAGGAGTCTATACACTAAAGTAATATTACAAATTGGTGAATAATTTTAATAAATTATGAAAATGTCAGTAGCTTGTATTATAACAAGCAGTGTACATATACATAATGACAATACACACAAATGTGTACTTTGATTTAATTTTCATGCAACACTAGGAAGCATTATTATTATTCTTTTTAGATGAAAGAAGAAACATCTGAACTTGTCATGGTGTGAATAATGGACTGAAAGTTTAAATCTTGGCTTTTTGTTTCTATATATAGATTTTTTCTTTCAGTACCACAACTATTGTCATAATTTGAATATTTCTTCTTTATGTGTTTTAAAGATGATTATAACTATCTAAACTGTTTTCTGACAATTGAACTGAGACTAGTGCCATCATAAACTGATACCTAAGAAATATTTGGTCAATAAATAGAAATTAGGACCCCAAAAGGTTTATTTGCCTTGTTTCTAGCTAGTACAATCTTTCTCCCAATCTAAAACTGACCTACATGTTGAATGTGGAAGAAAAGAAAAAAAAAACTAATTAAACAATTATTGATTGTTAAGTTATTCAATGCTTCTTGAATTTGATGAAAAAGGTTATACCAGTGGAAAAGCTTTTGAACTTACAAAGAATGCATCTTTAACGTGAAGTGAATCTAAAGGATTCTTATGTAAGTATTGTATTAAAATGGCCTCATCACCAATCTGTTCCCACCCGTTACCTATTAGTCTGAGTGCTCCATACCATTATAGAAATCTGTCAAGCATTCAAAACCAATTATACACAGGATGTCGAGTGTTGTCATGCCAGCTGTCCTTTGACTCCTCAGAGGCTCTGGCTGCCCATACTCAGTTAAAAATATATTCTACTACACTGAGGTTTTTGTTGAAATAAACTTTGCTATTTTATATCCATTTTTCTTAATTAATAAAATTAAATATGATGCCTTTTGAATGACCAATAATTATAATAGGCCACAGAAAAAATTTCTTGGTTAATACATCCTACAAACTTTTATTATCAAGATAAAATCTCAAAGTCTGTAGGTGAAATTTTAGATCAAATATTGAATGACTTTACTGTCTTATGAAAGAGTGTTGGTAATATGTCTTCCCCAATCTGAGAAATAAAAACATTGAAGCTAGTGAACTGAGTAAAGATATTACTGAGAAAATTTTAAACAATTTCCAAAAAATGATTATATGCATATAATTTTAAAAGTTTCAAATCTCTTTGACATATTTTATAGTTTCAACAAAATTGATAATAACACTGGTCAATAACAACAAATGAATTACTTCATGTTAAGGAAAGTATCAAGTTCTTTATCATCTAGAAAAATATAGTGAGGGATGGTGTTAGAGAAACTTCTCTTCCTGGGTTCATGAGGGGCGTGGTTTCAAGGCAGAAATTTCGCAACTCCCCACCTCAGGTGCCTAGGGCTCTTTGAGTACCACCTCCACATGGGCCAGGTGGGCCAGGTAAAGTTCTTTGTCTATCTTCCCATGCTTGGGAAAGCCAGGTAAGGTTATTGCCCCGCGAATTCCCACTAGAGCTCATGGAGGAGGGGGCTCTGTAACTCAGGGTTGTAAAACAAGTAGCCAATCCCATATCAGAGTCAAAGATCAATCAATCCAGAGGAAGTCTGAAAGAACTCCTCTCATTGGACAAGAACATGAATGAGGGGGGAATAACTCAAGGGTTAAAACTTCAGCCGCTCCTACCTGAACAAATTCCTTGTTTGGGTCCCCTCCTGTGACAGCATAGGAGTTGTCCTCTTTCTCCCTCTCTGTCTAATAAATTGCTCTCCAAAAAACTTTGGGTCTTTGATTTTTATTCAGACAGTAATTCGGACAATTATTCTCTAATCCCAAAGAATGGGGCCCCTTTCCCCATTTTTTGGGATTAGAGAGACCAAGAGCCTATGAGCCAGGTATAGCTCACATTTCTGTGGGGGCTAGCGTTAGGATTCCTGGTTTTCACTCAGGTGCCAAGACTCCGGGTGTGGGAACCAGGCGATCTGGTTCAAGTTTTACTCCCCTGGTAACAATAGGATTTTGAAAATATTTGAAAATGATAAATAAATATTGCAATGAAAAGTGTCAATTGCTAAGTTTTAAAATGTTCAAAAGTCATAATTAATATTTTATTGGAGAAATAATAGATCTGTAAATTGCACACTGTGATTTCAATATATCTATACTTAAGATAATTAAATTTAGCAGAAAGAAACTGATAATAAAACGAAGGACACAAAATGTAGAGAATGACCATACTATGAGCACCAAAACTACTCAAAGTATATAGAATATTAATGCAATGTCATAATTAACTTTCATAGCAGAAAAGGAAAATGTGGCTTTGTGTTTTCTATATTTGTCTTTTACATTTTATTATTTTAGTATCTAGTATCTATTTATTGAATTCAGAACTGTAAGAGTGTATAAAATTTTATTCTATTGTCATTAGTTTTATTTTAAAAAGAAGCAAATATTATTGGAAGTTAGAATTTTTAAAATATCACCAAATCCATAACTAAGTATGGAATGACAGTAGTTTTAGGTTAACTACAAACCAACATCAGATAAGTCAATAAACATATAAAAATATTAATCAACAGTGGGTTTTTTTTTTTTTTTTTTTTAATGAGGGAAAGGAAAAAGGAAAAAGGAAGAGGGGGAGAGAGAACAGGATTCTTGCTCTATTGCCCAGGCTGGAATGCAATCTTAAAAAGGTATTAAAAACCTCTTTTATGCCATTAATTATACTTAACAACAGACACAGGAAGGAATAAGGGAAGAAAATAACAAACAGCCAACCAATATTTCATTTAATTCTGTGAGATACCAAGCAAAGGCTGAAGAATAATTTACTTCTAATTACACAGTGACTTTCAGAATAGGTGTAATATGATACTGAAAAAAAATGTATGTTCTATAGACCTGGGGTAGAGAATTCTTTAAATATTCACTGAGTTTACTTATTCCAGGTCTAAATTCAAATCATAGATGGCCCTATTTTCTATCTGATTGATCCATTGAATATTACTGCAATATCAAAATCTCCCGCTATTATTGTGTGGGAGTCTGAATCTCTTTTTAAGTCAATAAGAACTTGTCTTATGTATCCGGGTGTTCCTATATTGGGTCCATATACATTTATAATCATTGACTCCTGTTGCTGTGTTGATCCTTTTACAATTATGTAATGTCCTTCTTTGTTTCTTTTAGTCTTTATTACTATTAAAGTCTATTTTGTTGGAGACAAATGTTACAACTCTTTTTTTTTCTTTTTGCTCTCCTTTTAATTGGCAAATCTTTCTCCATTCCTTTATTTTGAGTCTTTGTGTGTCGTTGTGAGTTAGATCTGGATACAGTACCAATGGATTTTAACATTCATATTCAATTTGTCTGTCTGTGTCTTTAATTGGAGCATTGAATCTATTTAAATTTAGAATTAATATTAATATTTGTGAGTTCAATATTGTAATAATATTAGCTGGCTATTTTGCCCTTTAATTAATATAAATTATTCATTATGGAGATACTCTTTACATTTTGGTAAATTTTTGGGATGTCTGATACTGGTTGTTCCTTTCTGTTTGTAGTGCTTCTTTCAGTAGGTCTTATAGAGCAGGCCTGGTGGTGATGAAATCTCTGAGTGCTTGCTTATTCATGAAAAATTTTATTTTTCCTTCATTTATAAAGCTTGGTTTGGCAGGATATGAGATTCTGGATTGAAAAATCTTTTCTTTGAGGATATTGAATATTAACCCCCACTCTCTCCTGGATTGTAGGGTTTCTACTGAGAGGTCTGCTGTGAGTCTGATAGGCTTCCTTTTGTGGGTTACCTGACCTTTTTCTCTAGCTTCCCTTAGAATTTTCTCCTTTATTTCAACTCTAGTGAATCTAACAATTATGTGTCTTGGAGTTTGTCTACTTGAGGAATATCTTTGTGGTGTTCTCTGGATTACCTGGAGTTGAGTATTGTCCTGCCTTACTAGGTTAGGAAAGTTTTCCTGAATAATATCCTGAAGAATATTTTCCAACTTGGATTCACTCTCTTCATGACATTCAGGTACACCTATCAGTCATAAATTAGGTCTTTTCACATAGTCCCATATTTCTTGGAGATTTTGCTCATTCCTTTTTACTCTTTCTTCTCAAATCTTGTCTTCTCATTTCATTTTATTAAGTAGGTCTTAGACCTCTGATATCCTTTCTTCTGCTTGATCAATTCGACTGTTAAAACATGTGCATACTTTGCGAAGTTCTCTTATTGTGTTCTTCAGTTCCATTAATTCACTTATATTCATTTCTAAATTGTCTATTCTGATTAACATTTCGTCAAATCTTTTTTCAAGATTCTTAGTTTCTTCGCATTGGGCTAGAACATGTTCTTTTAGCTCACAAAAGTTCCTTATTATCCACCTTCTGAAGCCTAATTTTGTTAATGGAACTCACTTGTTCTCCATATGGCCTTGTTCTCTTGATGATGAGGAACTGTGATCCCCTGTAGAAGGAGAAGCATTTTGATTCTGGGTATTCTCAGCCTTTTTACGCTGGTTTCTTCCCATCATTGTGAGTTTATCCACCTGTTATCTTTGTGATTGCCAACTTTCAAATTAAGTCTCTGAGTGGACGTCTAACTTATTTATTCTCAGCATAGAAATCTGAGCAACCCACTGCGCTGGCTAAAACAGCAGCATTAAGATTCGTGGTGCTATTCTGCTCGGGAGTCTCCGGTCTTGCTTCCCTCTTGAATTCCTTTTTCAATCAGGTAAATGGGCGATTCTGCCTTCCCAGAGCTCCAAACGTCAATCAAAAGGGGACCCAGTCCCGTTTACTCTGCACCGAGAACCACCGTGCCAAAGCACCGGCAAAACCGCCATGCTGGCCACAAGAGTCGCACTGGCAACCCGTGGGTCTCCTCTGCTGGGAATCTCCTAGTCCTTGGGCAACAAAAATTCATGTGAAAGTGTGGCGTCCTCTCGTTCTTTGCACTTTCTCTGGGAGCTACAATCCTGAGCTGCTAGTAATCGGCCATCTTGGATCTCTCCCCATCAACAATGTTAACAGTATCAATTAATTATAGCTACTTATGAAGTGTTACATGGACCACTATGTGTCTGCTCTGTCTAAAGCATAGTGATGAGATGTAGAGAATACTAATAAACAGGGTACTACTTGCTCTACTTGCATATATTTTTATACTTTACAGCATACTTTCTTGGATTTTCACAAGCAGTTATTAAGACAGAATTAATAAAATAATGAGGGAACAATAAACATAATTATAAAAATTATGAAAATGAAACATAGTTCCTACCTAGGAACATTAATGAAGACAGTGACATGAAAACAAATACAGTAAGAGTGCAGAATCTTTGTAAGAAAGCAATATGATTATAAACAGAGAATTAAGAAATTGTGTGGAATAGTCAGCAAAAAGACAGTAATAACATTTTGGATGAGGTGCAATGTATTTATAGCTTGGTGGAAAATATGATTTAAAAGAGAGTTTTAATTTGGATTTTTTAAATAAAAGGATAATATGTAATGAACTAAAGATTTAGGGTTTTATTGTTAAGTACAATGATCTTATTTATTTGCTATTATGTATTTACTTTTTAAATATTGTTAAACATTTCTTTATACAATTATATGTTTGATATAAAAATACCTTAAATTTTAATTAGAAGTTTTTTTTTGTCATTTTAATTGGATTATTCAAAACTTTTCAATCCTTTAATATGTTTGTTTTATATCTAATCAGTGATTTACAGGATAAATAAAAGCTTATCATTTACTACAATAATAAAATCAGCTGCATTTCTAAATAATTATATGTTTGAACTAAAAACATGGTTATAGGAAAAATATGGTATAAATCACTTATTTTTATTGTTTGGTTGTTTTTAATTTAAAATCATTAGCGATGGCATGATTATTAAAGGGATTGCATTACCACATGAACTACAATAGATTAATTCATAAAAAGCATTTAATAGAAACAAAAATATCAGTAACACACACAATATAAGAGGCTAGAAGTGTGGAGGAGGGGATTGCCAGATGTTGGTAATTAATACAAAATTCCAGCTGGATAGGACAGATAAACTCTGGTGTTCTAAGGCACCATAGGGTGACTATAATTAACAACAATTTATTGCATATTTTCAAATAGCTGAAAGAATGAATGTTGTTTCTTTCCAAGTCAAAGATATGCTAAATATTTGAGGTGATGAATATGCTAATTTTCCTAACTTTATTCTTACACCTTGGATACATGCATTGAAATATCAAACTAAACCCCATAAGCATGTAAAATCTTTATGTCAACAAAATTATAATAAAAGAAAAACAAAACTATAAAGGAAAAACACATATGTTTTTACTCAGTATAGGAAAAAGAGAAGTGTGTGTGTGTGTGTGTGTGTATACTGTCTTAATTTTAATCATTGTACATATCTGATGTAGAAAATTTTGCTTATCAGTAATAAATTGAGGACAATTTAAATAATTTACCCACATACTCATAGAAATAAGTATTAAGAACATAATTAAGTATAAATTTTAGAATTTATAACATCAAAAAATAAAATTTAACAATCAATTTAAAGGTATAGCAGCTGAATGGACATGATGAGTAGAGGATTCGTGAATTGGACCACAGATGAGAATTATACAGACTAAATAAGTGCAAAAAAATAACAAAAATGTTTTTAAATGTATAATAGACATTTGGGTACATTAAAATTTTTTGTAATATATGTACTTGGAATCCTCTCAAAAAAGAGAATAAAGGTAAAGTATTATCTTAATACATAAAGTGTAATAATCTCCCTACAACAATGAAAGTCCTCAAGCACATATTCAAAATGTTCTCAACAAAAGGGAAGATGAATACAAAGAAACCACACCTGTTCACCTTATAGTTAAATTGCTGTAAACTAAAGGCAGAGAAAATCTTTTCATCAACCAAAAGAACAGAGATTCATTCCCTTTAAAAAAGTAAATTAAATTGATCTCTGATGCTGTGGTTTGAATGCATACCTTCTCCAGAATTCATGTTGATGTTGAGCAGTATTAAGAGGTGGGGCCTTTTGGGAAGTTATTAGGTTATGCGGGCCATGCCCACATAAATGAATTAGTATCCTATAAAAGTGCTAATAGGAAACTAGCTTAGGCCCTTTCCTTGTCCTTTATCTCTTTCATCATGTGAGGACACTGTGTTTCATCCCTCCTGAGAACACAGCATTCAAGTTGCTGTTTTGGAAGAAGAGAAGGCAGCTTTCACCAGACACTGAATCCACTAGCAACTTGCTCTTGGACTTCCTGGCCTCCAAGACTGTGATAAATAAATTTATATTCTTTATAAATTGCTCTGTCTTAGGTATTTTGTTAAATCATCAAAAATGAACTGAGACAGTTAATATCTTATTAGAAATTATGGACAGTAGAAGACAATGGAGTGATGTCTTTACAGCACTGAAAGATAACTGGAAAATAAGAATTCTATTCCAGGGGGAAAAATCATAATGAGAATAAAGATTAAAAAGATGATAATTTCAGTCAAAACTGAAATAATGTTTTGCTATAAAACCTTCTCCAAATATATACAAAAAATAGTATTAATGTACTGTTTGAAAATATGAAAGAAATAATAATAAAAGTCTTGGTAAATATGTGAGAAAGGCTTTTACTGGGAAAAAACAAAAACAATGATAACACAATTGTCTCAATAATTTATGAAATAAAAAGCAAAAATCACTGAGAATATAGGCTCTCTTAAAATACAGTCTTAACATTGCCCATCCTTAATCATTGTTTTTAGAACATCACATCCTGCAATGAGAAAATATATATTATTTTCTAAAGCACATGTAATAAACACAATAGTTTTTATATAAAATTAATTTTTTAATTATATTTTTCATTTTAGGAAATTTTAGTTTTTAAAAAAATTTCTATCCAATTCTTAATTCGCATAAATAATTTATATTATTTTATTCTTATCTGTCTGAATATTTGTATGATCTCTAGTACTGTCTTTATTTCTGATACAGCTAGATTTACAATTGTTTTGTTTTTCCTCTAATCCAACTTAATAAAGGATTATGTATTTAATTTATCTTTTGAAAGAAGCAATTGTATGCTTCAGTGATTTTTCTGTTATATACTTATTTATAGGTTTCTGCTTTTATGCATATTCTCATCCTCTTTATTCCAGGAATTTTCTGCTTCTTTTCTCTGGACTCTTAAAAAATTAAAGCATATACTTCTAGCTTTTCTTTTGTCAAGCATATAATTTATAATATTTCCTGTAGTACCTGATTTAGTTATATCTCAACATACCATCATTAATTAATTTAAAAAGACCTCTAATGCCCTTCACTTTTCATTGTTGATAAACAAACAGCTGATAAGCAAAAGGCTTCATAATAAAACTTAAGAAACAGAAATATAAATTGTAAAGGGCAAAATAGTAAACTAAACATTATCAGAAATAAAACATCTTGCCTCCATTAGTCATTGTTATAAAATAAAAAAGAAAAGTCACCAACTGGCAGAAAATATTTGGAATACATATATGTTACAGGGAGTTTGTGTGTATGCATGTATGTATTTGAAAAACACATGTAAAAAATGTAAACATACACTTACAATTTATTCTCACTCCTTGTACTATTTATGTTCCATAAAACCTCCACAGAGGCAGATTTAGTGAATAATGAACAACCAACACTACAGAAAAATTTAACATTAGATTTCTGCAAGCCTTTGGTCACAATATTGTGATCAACTGATTCGTATATAACGTTGTTTTATGAGTGTTTCTGTTTAAATATGATTGTTTAATACATATTGTTGATTCATTAACACAGAACTCACAAGCAACAACACCTACTCTTGTGTATAAATGAAATTTGTCTAATATATATTTTCTCTGTAAAGTATATCACAGTCATTTTGTGCTTAGTAAAACTAGATGATACTTCTGCACTATGCCTGTGGATTATTTTCAACAGAAAAATTAACAACAGAAAACACAACAATGGAAAAAAACATAGCATTGGATAGGTCATGAAATGGATACTTTTACAGTTTGAGAGCTGAGACAAGAAGGCAATGTTGACTTTTTCTCCTTTAGGTGGGAACATGCATACTGGGGACTTGAATTTTTCATTGCTCTATGTATTGCTGTGAGCATTGATTGTGAAGTTACACATATGCTTAGCAAATAGGAGAATGTATAAATATAAATTATTGAATAATGAGGGTCAAATGTGTATTATATTTGCTGCATAATGATATTTTAGTCAGTGATAGACTGCACGTATAGTGGTGGTCTCTTAAGATCATAATAAAGCTGAAAAATTTGTATTGCCTAGCGACATCATAGTCATTGTTAACATCATATCACAAAGCATTATTCATGTGTTTCTGGTGATGCCGGTGTAACAAGGCTACTCCTCTGCCAGTTGTAGAAAAGTAAATATATTTATGTATAGTATATTGCAATACTTGATAATAATAACTATGTTGTTGATTTATGTATTTACCATACTCTACTTTTAGCTTTATTTTAGCAAATAATTCTACTTATTTATATGACCAGTGACAATTAGCATTTTTTCAGATGTTTGTTGGCCTCATATATGTCTTCTTTTGAAAAGTATCTGTTCATGTCCTTCGCCCACTTTTGAATGGGGTTGTTCTTTTTTTTGTATATCTGTTTCAGTTCTTTGTAGATTCTGGATATTAGCCCTTTGTCAGATGT
>CAUYQU010013370.1:0-40018 GCA_963574635.1 Cheracebus regulus | reverse complement strand
ACAGAGGGCACTACGAGGAGGCTAAGAAGGATGTCCCACTAATGAACCACACAGTTAGAATCTCATTTAGGTATGGAGCCTCATGTTCTTGAACATTATACCTACCAGTTTTTTTTTTTTTTTTTTTTTAAGACGGGGTTTCACTATGTTGGTCAGGCTGTTCTCGAACTCCTGACCTCAGGTGATCCGCCCGCCTTGGCCTCCAGAGTGCTTGGATTACAGGTGTGAGCCACCACGCCCAGCCATACCTACCAGTTTTTAAAGATGTCCTTGAACCCTAGCCAGGCACGGTAGTTCACGCTTGTAATCCCACCACTTTTGGAGGCCGAGGCGGGTAGCCAAGGAGGCCGAGGTCAGGAGTTCAAGACCATCCTGGCCAATGTGATGAAATATCATCTCTACTAAAAATACAAAAATTAACTAGGCATGATGGTGCATGCCTATAATCCCAGGTACTCGGGAGGCTGAGGCAGAAGAATCACTTGAACCCAGGAGGTGGAGGGTGCAGTGAGGCAAGATCACGCCATGGCACTCCAGCCTAGGCGAAAGATCGAGATTCTGTCTAAAAAAAAAAAAAAAAAAGTTCTTGAACCTCCTGCCAACTTTTGTGACATCTGCAAATGTTTTTGTTTTGATAGTCTAGCTCTGATACCCAGGCGGGAGTGCAGTGGCACGATCTTGGCCCACTGCAACCTCCATCTCACAGGTTCAAGCGATTCTCCGGCTTCAGTCTCCCAAGCAGCTGGGACTACAGGCATGCACCACCACACCTGGCTAATTTTTTTGTATTTTTTAGTAGAGACACGATTTCACCATATTGGCCAGGCTGGCCTTGAACTCCTGACTCCAAATGATCCTCCCTCCTCAGCCTCCCAAAGTGCTGGGATTACAGGCGTCAGCCACTGTGCCAAGCCAACATCTGCAAGTTTTATTTGCCATTTAGATCTTTGCCAAACTTGGGTGGTGGATACCATTCTAAAGCCTAAGTTTTCCAGCCTGTAGGACACAGAATCAATTTAGTGAATCACAGCCAGCATTTAAAAAAATAAAATAGAAAAATATTACAGTCCATCACATTTAATAAGGGAGTTTTGTTTCAGGAAACTTGCATTGAATGGGCACGGGACAGGAACGTGTGGTGTGTGTATGCATATGCTGGGTCTTGATGCAAATTGTTTTTATAACTGGTTCATGATCTGATAGTTTGAACACCACTGTTCTAAAAGAAAAATGGTTTGGGGCTGGCTTACTTAATTTTGTATGAACATGAAAATGTGTGTCAGCTCATTGATCGAGTTCCTGTAAAGTTCACAAATGTAGCCACTCGAGGTGGCTCATGCCTGTAATCCCAGCACTTTGGGAGGCTGAGGAAGGAGGATCACCTGAGGTCAGGAGTTCAAGACCAGCCTGGCCAACATGGCGAAACCTCACCTCTACTAAAAATATAAAAAATTAGCCATGCATGGTAGTGCATGTCTGTAATCCCAGCTACTTGGGAGGCTGAGGCAGGAGAATCGCTTGAACCCAGGAGGTGGAGGTTGCAGTGAGCTGAGATCGCACCACTGCACTCCAGCCTGGGTGACAAGAGCAAAAACTCTGTCTCAAAAAAAAAAAAAACAGTTCACACATGTAACTATAAAAAAAGCCAGTAAAATTCAAATTATCAGCATCATTCTGAGAGGGTGATGTTTGACTGAACCCAAATCATTGCTTTTCTGTGTAAGCATGGCACAGACTTGACACTTAGGCTCCTTGAGTCCTGCACACCCATCCTGTAGTGTGCCAGTGTGACACAGTCCTCCCACTGCTTCTGAAGCCGTGTCATCTTTCACTTTGCACAGATGTGTTGTGAACTAAATGTCTAGAATGAAGTTGTCCTAATTAGCCCACACAGTTATGGTGGTGCACTTATAAATACATACACAGGCCCTGAAATGTGCAGGACTTGTTTATGCAGCAGTCACCTGGTGATCTATGGTATATATATATTTATTTATTTTATTTTTTATTTTTTGAGACCGAGTCTCACTCTGTTACCCAGGCTGGAGTGCAGTGGCATGATCTTGGCTCACTGCAACCTCCGCCTCCCTGGTTCAAACTATTCTTCTGTCACCTCCCTGGTTCAAGCGATTCTCCTGTTTCAGCCTCCTGAGTAGCTGGGATTACAGGTGTGGGCCACCATACCCGGCTAATTTTTCTATTTTTAGTAGAGATGGGGTTTCACCAAGTTGATCAGGATGGTCTCAAACTCCTAATTTCATGATGTGCCTCGGCCTCCCAAAGTGGCGTGAGCCACCATGCCCGGGTATGTTCATTTTTAAAAAGGTGATTGGGCCGAGTGTGGTGGTTCATGCCTGTAATCCCAGCACTTTGGGAGGCTGAAGCAGTGGGATTGCTTGAGCCCAGGAGTTTGAGAAAAGCCTGGGCAAATGGCTCTAGAAAATACACAAAAATTAGCTGGGTGTGGTGGTGTGCACCAGTGGTCCCAGCTACTTGGGGGTTCAAGGTGGGAGGATCACATGAGCCCAGAGGTTGCAGTGAACTGAGATCATGCCACTACACTCCAACCTGGCGACAGAATGAGACTCCATCTCAAAAAAAAAAAAAAATTATCACAGTGAAAACACAGTAATAAAAAGGGCTCTGTGGAGATGCCTGTGAACCCTGGTCCTGAGACCCACCCCAGTTCGAGATACTGGTTGACCTTGCAGTAGTAGACTTCTTAGGTAGAGGCTTGCTCAGCTTAGCCCCACACGAACTAGACTATCATATTGCCCAAGTTTCTTCCCTTTTTGTTCACAAGAATATTATGAAAATGTTAGCCAGATGACTGTTGAAATAAAATACCCTGGTGTATACCATGCTCTTGATGTGTCCATCCAAAACCCTATAAAAAAGAAACAGATTTGTTCCACATGACTTGTTCTTTTACATTATAATACTTATTCCTTGTGGTCACTCCTTCCTTTCCTCAGTAGTTACAGTACTATTCAATCCTTTGTCCTAGAATTTTGCCAAGGATCAGTGCCTGTAATATCTCTGGATGTGCGTATATAATTTTGCTCAGAGCTGCCCTCTGGCTCTACACACATTTGCAGGTGTGTCTGCAAAGTCTCCCCTCCTGTGGAGTACAGTTTGTGTGGACTTCAGGCCTGGTAACCATTTAAGGCACTGGTGTGCTCTCTTACCAGCTCATCACCTATCCAGGGCTTCGGTTTCCACTTGACCTTTTTTTTTTTTTTTTTTTAATGGAGATGGGGGTCTTGCTGCATCACTCAAGTAACTGGGACCACAGGCATGTGCCACCATGTCAGGCTAATTTTTAAATTTTTTGTAGAGATGGAGTCTCCCTATGTTGCCCAGGCTGGTCTTGAATTCCTGGCCCCAAGCAGTCCTCACACTTCACCTTCTCAAAGTGTTGGAATTACGGGCATGAGTCACTGCGCCCAGTGCCTTCACCTTTTCTTTACCTTTCCCCATTTAAAAATTGTTCTTCAGGCCGGGCGTGGTGGCTCACGCCTGTAATCCAAGCACTTTGGAGGCCAAGGCGGGCGGATCACCTAAGGTCGGAGTTCAAGACCAGCCTGACCAACATGGTGAAACCCCGTCTTAAAAAAAAAAAAAAAAAAAAGAATTGTTCTTCCAAACAAGAGAAGCCTGAGGCCAGCCAAAATGTGAATGGTTCTGCTTTCCCAATAACTGTCCTGCTTTCCTTTTTTTTTTTTTTTGAGACAGTATCACTATGTTGTCCAGGCTGGAGCGCCGTCCTGTTAGCTAACAGCAAACGTCATAGCCTGGGTTCAAGCGATTCTCCTGCCTCAGCCTCCCGAGTAGCTGGGATTACAGGCACTGCTACCACACCTGGCTAATATTTTGTATTTTTAGTAGAGACGGGGTTTTGTCATGTTGCCCAGGCTGGTCTCGAACTCCTAAGCTCAGGCAATCTGCCCACCTCAGCCTCCCAAAGTGCTAGGATTACAGGCGTAAACCACCACACCTGGCCCAATACCTATCCCCTTTTTGCCAAATTCCTTAGAAGGACTCAACCCCTGCCTTTCTGTTTGAAATAGGGTCTTGCTATGTTATCCAGGCAGGAATGTGGCTGTTCACAAGTGTGATACAGGGCACTGCAGCCTCAAATTCCTGGCCTCAAATGATCCTTCCATCTTAGCTTTCCAAGCAGAATGCACCCTGAGCCTTTTTTTCTTTTTGAGTCTTCAAAGTAATACCCCTCTTATTTCTGTACTTATTGAAATCTGCTTTCCAAAGGTCCAGGATTCAAGTCTGATTCTACCTGGTTGTTCTTTTCTTTTGTTTTCTTTTCTTTTCTTTTTTTCTTAGTGATTTATGGACTTTAAGATGGCATAGATTCTTTCTTCTAAAATTCTCATGACTTCCATTTTCCTGATCTTGTGTTTTTTTCTTTTTTAAAATTTTTTATTAGGGACAGGGTCTAACTATGTTGCTTAGGCTGGTCTTGAACTCCTGGGCTCAAGCAGTCTTCCCACCTTGGCTTCCCAAAGTGCTAGGATTACACGCATGAGCTACTGTACCTGGCCTCTTTTTAGATGACTTCAGAGCACAGTAGAGAGTCCCTTCATTACTTCCTTAACCTTATTTTTCTTTATTATTTTTTTTAAGTACAATAGAGTATATTTATCATGGGAAAATGAGAAAGTTTAGAAAAACAAGGTGCAAATTAAAGTCAAACAAAACTCCACCACTAGGAGATAATGGCTTAAGACTTTTTCCTATTTGGTTATATTCATATATAGAAATATATTCACACGGGCCAGGCATGGTGGCTCATACCTGTAATCCCAGCACTTTGGGAGGCTAGGCGGGCAGATCAAGAGGTCAAGAGATCGAGACCATCCTGGCCAACGTGGTGAAACCCTGTCTTTACTGAAAATACAAAAATTAGCTGGGCATGGTGGTGCATGCCTATAGTCCCAGCCACTAGGAAGGCTGAGGCAGGAGAATCACTTGAACCTGGGAGGCAGAGATTGCAGTGAGTTGAGATCATGCCACTGTACTGCAGCTTGGCAGCAGAACGAGACTCTGTCTCAAAAACAAAAAAAAAGGAAATATATACACGTTTAAACAGAAATAGAATTTACTCTGTTTTCATTCTCTTGTTATATCCAGTTAGTCATTAGCTCTACCTAGTCTTGGTTGATGCCTGTGGGCCCATGCCTGTTGTACTATGTAAAAGTGTAAATTCACGTAAAGAATTGACCTATGTGTTGTACATGCTGCCTGGGGCCACCAGCCTTTGTGGTGAAGGCCGAGCATAAAACATCGAAGACTTGGGAAGGGAGGAGGTGTGTCCTCCTTGTCAGAAATCCTGGCTGAGCCATGCTTCCCTCTCACTGTTGGCATCTGTCTACAGCAGGAGTGAGCAGGAGGTTTGAGTTAGAGCTAGAGGGTTGGCTGGGGAGTTGCCCCTGCCAATCATAGAGCGGTTCCAGGTTAGCTATGAAGAGCCAGCAGTGCCCAGCAGAGAGGGCATAGCTGAGTTACAGAAGAGAGTCCTGGTATAGTCTTGGTTATTTTCATGTTATCCCAGACTGTGGTGGCTGGAGGGGGGCAGTCCAGTGAGAGCAGGACCAGCTATCCTCACAGCCTCAGATGACTGAGTCTGAGGAGAGGAGGTCATCTTCTGAAATAGATGTAAGGCTGTCAACCCAGGGTGGGGAAGTCTGGGGAAAAGCATTAACTTCCCTTGGAGAAGCAGCAACAAATAGAGGCAAAAAGAAATCTGGCTGGGTATGATGACTCATGCCTGTAATCCCAGCACTTTGGGAGGCCGAGGCGGGTAGATCACGAGGTCAGGAGATCGAGACCATCCTGCCTAACACGGTGAAACCCCGTCTCCACTAAAAACACAAACAATTAGCCGGGTGTGGTGGCATATGCCTATAATCCCAGCTACTCGAGAGGCTGAGGCAAGAGAGTCGCTTGAACTTGGGAGGCAGAGGTTTCAGTGAGCCGAGATCGAGCCACTGCACTCCAGTCTAGCCAACAAGAGCAAAATTCCATCTCAGAAAAAAAAGAAAAGAAAGATAATCTGAAGCCAGTGGGCTTGGGTTCTTTTTGGGCATCTTATACATTACTCCATCTCTTTTCTTCCAACAGATTCACAGACCAGCATGGCTGCCACTGCCGCTGTCAGTCCCAGTGACTACCTGCAGCCTGCCACTTCCACCACCCAGGTGAGTAGGCGGTGGGCTCTGAGGGCTTGGGGCTGCAGCATCCTGGACAAACTCACTGAAAACACTCTGTCTTCACTGTCTCACTATAAATACCCTAGGTTATACAACTGGGGAAGGTTCAGTTAGCCACGTTTTCTTTATTGAGAGACCATGGTCATTCACCTAAGGTGCCACAGGGTCAGGGAGAAAAACAAGGATTAAACTCAATGTTCCTTCCACCAGACCTCACTACATATGAAAGGAAAACAGAGGCTCTCTCATTGTCTCAAAAGTTCAGCCCTCCCCAGTCTATAAAGTTATACGTTCTGAGTACTAAAAAGCACTTTACCAAAATGTTTATTCCTCCTTTTGCCCCTCTATTTCTTTTTTCCTCCCTCCTCTCCTCAGATGCGCAATCAGGGACACCTCATTCCCTGGGGTGGGCTGACGAAACTCCATCTAAGAGCCAAACATGCTTCACTGTCCTTAGAAACAAGGCCAGTGGGGAGTAGGAAGTCAGCTCGCATTGTTAGTCACCCTGTCTTTGGGGTGCTGCCTGGGGTTCCTTCCTGAGAAAGACACTGCCCACCTTTTCTCCCTCCCTTAATGGAGAAACCAGTAGAGAGAGGGAGACAGGAGCCAAGCAGGGGAGGGTGCTGGCAACATGCCTGCCACAGAGGTGGGGAGGAGTGGCATGGAATGCCACCAGGAGGAGAGGATCATGGACAGAGGCGGCTGGGTAGCGGGCATCCTGTCTCACTCCTTCTGTCTGCTGTTTTTTTTTTTTGCAGGACTCCCAGCCATCTCCCTTAGCCCTGCTTGCTGCAACATGTAGCAAAATTGGCCCCCCAGCAGTTGAAGCTGCTGTGACACCTCCTGCTCCCCCGCAACCCACACCACGGAAACTTGTCCCTATCAAACCTGCCCCTCTCCCTCTCAGCCCCAGCAAGAATAGCTTTGGAATCCTGTCATCCAAAGGAAACATACTTCAGATTCAGGGATCACAACTGAGCGCCTCCTATCCTGGAGGGCAGCTGGTGTTCGCTATCCAGAATCCCACCATGATCAACAAAGGGACCCGATCAAATTCCAATATCCAGTACCAGGCAGTCCCTCAGATTCAGGCAAGCAGTTCCCAAACCATCCAAGTGCAGCCCAGTCTCACCAACCAGATCCAGATCATCCCTGGCACCAACCAAGCCATCATCACCCCCTCACCGTCCAGTCACAAGCCTGTACCCATCAAGCCAGCCCCACTCCAGAAGTCTAGTACGACCACCGCCCCAGTGCAGAGTGGGGCCAATGTGGTGAAGTTGACAGGTGGGGGCGGCAACGTGACGCTCACTCTGCCCGTCAACAACCTCGTGAACACCAGTGACACTGGGGCACCCACTCAGCTCCTCACTGAAAGCCCCCCAACCCCGCTGTCTAAGACTAACAAGAAAGCAAGGAAGAAGAGCCTTCCTGCCTCCCAGCCCCCTGTGGCTGTGGCTGAGCAGGTGGAGACGGTGCTGATTGAGACTACCGCTGACAACATCATCCAGGCAGGAAACAACCTGCTTATTGTTCAGAGCCCCGGTGGGGGCCAGCCAGCTGTGGTCCAGCAGGTCCAGGTGGTACCCCCCAAGGCTGAGCAGCAGCAGGTGGTGCAGATCCCCCAGCAGGCTCTGCGGGTGGTACAGGCGGCATCTGCCACCCTCCCCACTGTCCCCCAGAAGCCCTCCCAGAACTTTCAGATCCAGGCAGCTGAGCCGACGCCTACTCAGGTACCATACCCCCTATACTGTCCTCCTCTCCCTCCCCCTCCCCTGATTACCTCTTCTTGGCTTGCTTTGAAGATGATGCTGATCATCTCCTAGCTTGATCTAACCTTTGAGAGTTAGAATGTTTTGGGGTGGGCAGTAAGTGACCATTTCTACCTGACAAATGTGCTCTCTAGTTCATAGGGCCCAAGTACTGCTTATCTTTAGAAATTAGATGAATGAAACATAGGGGTATTTTGGCCCTTTTTCTTTATGGGTTTTTTTTTTTAGGGGGTGGGGGTGGAAAGCGGACAGATACATAATTTTTAATAACACTTATTTTTGATTATAGAATTACATACTCAGTAGCAAGAATGAAAACATTCCAATCCATTTCATTCCAAGAATGAAAACCATAAAGTTTTATGTGATGTAAGAAAATTAATGAGAAAAATGATGATCATTATTAATGACAAGAAAACAACAGGAAGAGCAGCCTAGCTTTATAGCAGGAATATTTAGGCTAGATTCATCTGGAATGTTTGTTTGTTTTAGGGTGTTTTTTTTGAGACAGTTTCTTACTCTGTTGTCTGGGATGGAGTGTAGTGATGCAGTCACTACAATCTCAATCTCCTTGGACTCAAACGATCCTCCCACCTCAGCCTCTGAGTAGCCAGGACTACGGGTGTATGCCACATGCCAGGCTGAGCCACTGCTCTCTGCCAAACCGGGATGCTGAATTCAACAAGAGTGTTCTTATTTTTGGGATTTATTAATGTGCTCTAATACTCTGGAATCTCTTTGGTTCTGTGAGGTAAGTTTTATTCTTTGTGCATGCCTACCAAGTGCCAGAAATTGTGCCCACGTTGCAGATGGAGAACCCAGAACTCAGAGAATTTATGAAGTATCCAAGATCAAATAGGGCACAAATGACAGGAGTCAGGAGTCAACTCAGATTTGTAACTTCAGAGTCTTACTCTGCTGCCCAGGCTGGAGTGCAATGGTGCCATCTGGGCTCACTGTAACCTCCGCCTCCTGGAGGAGTTTGGGATTACAGGCGCCTGCCACCACACCCGGCTAATTTCTGTATTTTTAGTAGAGATGGGGGTTTCACCCTGCTGGTCTCAAATTTCCGACCTCAGGCGATCCGCCTGCCCTGGCCTCCCCTAGTGCTAGGATTACAGGCATGAGCCACCACGCCTGGCCAACTCTTGTGTCTTATGTGTAGCAGGTGCTACCATTAAAATTGGGGAGCGCTTTTTTTTTAATATAAAAAACAGTTCTGGCTAGGCATGGTGGCTCATGCCTGTAATCCCCTTGGGAGGCTGAGGTGGGCGGATGGCTTGAGGTCAGGAGTTCAAGACTAGCCTGGCCAATACATGGTGAAACCCATCTCTAATAAAAAAATTTAAAAAATTAGGCCGAATGTGGTGGCTCACACCTATAATCCCAGCACTTTGGGAGGCGGAGGCAAGCAGATCACCTGAGGTCGGGAGTTTGAGACCAGCCTGACCAACATGGAGAAACCCCGTCTCTACTAAAAATACAAAATTAGCTTGACTTGGTGGTGCATGTCTGTAATCCCAGCTACTCGTGGAGCTGAGGCAGGAGAATTGCTTGAACCTGGGAGGGGGAGGTTGCCGTGAGCAGAGATTGTGCCATTGCACTCCAGCCCGGGCAACAAAAGTGAAACTCCATCTCAAAAAAAAAAGTTAGCTAGCCCGGCACGGTGGCTCACGCCTGTAAACCTCTCACTTTGGGAGGCTGAGGTGGGTGGATCACCTGAGGTCAGGAGTTCAAGACTAGCCTGGCCATCATGGTGAAACTCCATCTTAAAAAAAAAAAGTTAGCTGAGCATGGTGGCAAGCACATGTAATCTCACCTACTTGGGAAGCTGACGTAGCAGAATTACTTGAACCCAGGAGGCAGAGCTTGCAGTGAGCAGAGATAGAGCCACTGCACTCCAGCCTGGGTGACAGAGTATGACTCTGTCTCAAAAAAAAAATTCCTGCCATTGAGGAATTTATGACTTAGTTTTCTCTAGAGGGAGAACTGAATGACTGACAGTGGGAAGTTGTGTAATTTTCTGGGTGGAGAAGACAGCCCTTGAATTTGAGTTGTGGATATTGAAGTCACACAGGAATTCACCCTTCTGGCATATTTTATGTTGCCAGGTGGTTTTTTAAATAAGTTGTTTCCACAATGTCTGTGAATTCCCATGATCAGACCTACCTTACAGGTGAAGAATTGGGGCACCTGCTCAGGTGCACATCCTCGGCATTGCCTCCCCTCCCTTCCATGAGGTCCCATGTCTTGAGGTTGATGGAAACAGGACTTAAACTCAGGTCTTCCCTAAGGAAATAATGATACATATGCAGAAAGATTTAGCTACAGCATTATTTTTTCATGACTATACAGCTTTATATCATCCCAATATGCTATTATACAACGGATACTCTGTTACCTGTATATATCTAGGTTATTTCCAATCTTGTAGCTAAATAAATCCCTAAAAGTGGGTCAAGGACATGCACATTTTATTTGTCACTAGAAGTCCAATGCGCTATCCATTGCGCCACAGAGCCACCTGGATATGCACATTTTAAAACAATTTGTATTCTATATTAGAGGTTTGCAGTCGGCAACCAACTTTCAAGCCAAATCTAGCCCACCCACCTGTTTTTGTAAATGAAGTTTAATTGGAACACAGACACATCCATTTGAGTTGCCCTTGCACTACAGTAGCAGAGTTAAGTAGCAGAGACTATAGGTCCGCAAAGCCTAAAATATTTATTCTCTGGCCCTTTATTTAAAAAGCTTGCTTTGCTTTTGATTTTACAGGATAAAGAAAAAAAAAGAAAAGCTTGCTAAACCTTCAGATGCAAATATACACACACACAAAATCACATACACATACACAAAATCAGTGCACGCATACACATACACAAAATCAGACATAAAATATCAGTGATTTGAAAAAGGGGCACATATCAGAAAACTGAGAATGAGATTTGCACATTTACTACGAGATGGGCCAGGCGAGGTAGTTTATACCTGTAATCCCAGCACTTTGGGAGGCTGAGTCTAGAGATCGCTTGAGCCCAGGAATTTAAGATCAGCCTGTGCCATAGCAGGACTTCATCTCTACAAAAAAAAAATTTAAAAATTTAAAAATTAGCGAGGTATATTAGTATACGCCTGTAGTCCTAGCTGCTCAAAGAGGCTGAGGTGGGAGGATCACTTGAGCCCATGAGTTTGAGGCTGCAGTGAGCCATGATCATGCTACTGCATTTTAGCCTGGGTGACAGAGACCCTGTCTCTATTAAAAAATAAGTACATAAATAAATAAATAAAAAGAAATGGGATGTTTGTTAGCTTTTAAGTGAGAAGAAACACACTCATAAATAATCCAGGAATTAAAAATAACTCCAATCAAAATCACAGCAGGATTTTTTTTTTTACAAAGAACTTTTTTCCTCTTGACTCAATTGAGTGTAAATTGCCACTATGATCCCCCTTGTCACTTCTTAATATTTTAACTCCTACACACAAGGACATTCTACATTACCACAATACAATTGTCAAACCCAGGAAATTAGCAATGAAACACACAACTAATTCCAAGACCCCACTGTTTTCACCACTTTGCCCCACTAATTCCTTTGTGGTGAAAGGATCTGATCCGGTATTACACATTTAGTTATCTCCTTATTCTGTTTTGATCGGAAACACTTCCTCATTCTTTACTTGACTGTCATGACCTTGACACTTTTGAAGGGTCAGGGTCAACTTTGGCCATTGGCAGCTTTTTCAGGTTGGCTCTTAATATCCCTCTGACAGGCTCTCATTCTTTTTTTTAATAAAATCAGCTTTATTGAGACATTCACATACTTTGAAATTCACCCTTTTAAAGTATACAATTCAGTGATTTTTAGTATATTCACAGAGTTGTGCAGCCATTACCTCTATGTGATTTTAGAACATTTTCATCACCCCAAAAAGAAACTCTCTACCCTTTAACCTCACTCCCCATTTATTTCCTCCTCCCCACAGCCCCTGGAAACCACTAGTCTATTTTTGATGTTTTCAAGGTTCACCCATGGTGTAGCACGTGTCCAGTGACTGGCCTCCTTCACTTAGCATAATGTTTCAGGGTTCATCCGTGTTGTGGCATGTGTCTGAACTTCATTCCTTGTATTTTCCCAGCCTCAGCCTTAGGATCAACCATTTCTTCTAGGATTCCTGGTTCCTCTCATTGAACAATGTGATGGCTGTTTTTTACATTTTGTCATTCTCTTCCTCCTCATTTATTTTTATGTCATTATGGACTCACAGATTCCTTTTTTTTTCTGTTTTTTTTTTTTTTTTTTTTTTTTTTTTTGAGATGGAATCTTGCTCTGTCACCCAGGCTGGAGTGCAGTGGCGCGATCTTGGCTCACTGCAACCTCTGCCTCCCAGGTTCAAGTGATTCTCCTGCCTCAGCTTCCTGAGTAGCTGGGACTACAGGTGCACACCACCATGCCCAGCTAATTTTTGTATTTTTAGTAGAGATGGGGTTTCACTATGTTGGCCAGGATGGTCTTGATCTCCTGACCTTGTGATCCACCCACCTCAGCCTCCCAAAGTGCTGAGATTACAGGTGTGAGCCACCGTGCCCGGCCTGTTTTTTGTTTTTTGAGATGGAGTCTTGTTCTGTCACCCAGGCTGGAATGCAAGTATCCTAATCTCCGCTCACTGCAACCTCCACCTCCTGGGTTCAAGCAGTTCTCCTGCCTCAGCCTCCCCAGTAGCTGGGATTATAGGAGTGCACCATCACTCCTTGCTAATTTTTCTTTTGTATTTTCAGTAGAGACAAGCTTTCACCATTTTGACCAAGCTGGTATCAAACCGCTGACCTCAAGTGATTCACCTGCATCGTCCTCCCAAAGTGCTGGGATTATAGGCGTGAGCCACCACACCCAGCCAGATTCCTGTTTGGTTGGTTTTTTTGAGACAGGGTCTTGCTCTTGTCACCCAGACTGGAGTGCAGAGGTGTGATTTTGGCTCACTGCAACCTCCGCCTCCTAGGTTCAAGCAATTCTCTTTCCTCAGCCTCCCGAGTAGCTGGGATTACAGACATGGACCACCACGCTGGGCTAATTTTTGTATTTTTAGTAGAGACGGCATTTTACTATGTTGGCCAGTCTGGTCTCAAACTCCTGACCTGGTGATCTGCCTGCTTTGGCCTCCCAAAGTGCTGGGATTACAGGTGTGAGCCACCGCGCCTGGCCCAGATTCCTATTTTATTTACTGGGTTATAATCTGTTAGTCCTATTATTTTGATGTTTTCATTGACCTAGATTTGGCCAGTGGCAGCCCCTTTAAGCTGGCTTGTATGTTTTCAAGTCCCTACCATTCTGTAAGCATTTCTTTACTTTCTGGTACAAGTGTTCCAAGCTTTTCTTTTACCTTCCCTGCCCCCACCCTGGAATCAGCTGTTTCTCCAAGGAGCTGGGTTCCTTCTAGTGGAGCATGTGAATTACAATCTAAGGCCTGGATGGTAGGTAAGCTCATTCCTACTGGGCATGGCTGGTCCCAGCCCTTCTCAATGGACACAGCTAGGAAGTGTATATAAATAGACATACCTGTGCAATGCCTACATAGATAGATGTAGATAGATAAACTTATATAAGGGCACACACACATATATACACGTACATATATACACACATTTGAATCTATATTTCTCTGTCTATATATATTGAAACCCATGAGTTTCCACCAATGTCTCTAATTCCCATCTAGCACCGAAACACTCCGTCTAGCCTTCTTCCTTTTGATAACTCCCTTATGTGACAGTGAGAGCCCTCACCCCCATTATCCTTAACATACTTCCTTTCTGGGTAAGTCCCCCAGTATGTAGCCAGCCTGCCACCGCCACGGACACCCTCCTCCCTGCTACAGATGCCCTCCTTGTCCTGCTCAGACTCTAACATGCATATTTTTAAGGTTTTTGATACATATTCCCAAATTTCCTTCCAGCAACGTTAGCCTGCTTCATACTTCCACTCCTAATATACAAGTAAGTGCGTGTTTCCTGCTGTCTCACCAACAATGAGCACATTTTGTTTTTCCCTCTTTGCCAATCTGAATTGGAGAAAAGTTGTTTTTCATTAATATGTGGCTTTTTTTTTCTGATTACAAAGACCAGAAACTTTTTTTTTTTTTTTTTGATACAGCATCTTGCTCTGTCACACAGGCTATGTGCAGTAGAGGGATTGTAGCTTACTATAACCTGGAACTCCTGGGCTCTAATATGTGGCTCTTAAAAAGCAAAGTAAACCAGTGTTGTTTGTTTGATGGTAATTCACAGTGCACTGCCTTCTAAATCTCCAGTTCTGATAGCTGGCAATTATATTTTTGCATGCTAAGTAAATTAAATGTTTCGCCATCTTAGTATAGGATGCCAGCAGCCCTTTGTTGAGCATCAGCTGTGTATAAATTTAGGTTTAGGTAAGTTGAGAGGAGGAGGCTTTTGGCTGACGGTTGCCCCCAGTTCTCACTTGGGCAGGAACATTTGAAGGCCCCAGAAGCCTAGTCTCTTCCAGGCACTGACTTTTTTCTCTCTGCCCCCTCCCAGGTCTACATCCGTACGCCTTCCGGTGAGGTGCAGACAGTCCTTGTCCAGGACAGCCCCCCAGCATCAGCTGCAGCAACCTCTAACACCACCTGTAGCAGCCCTGCATCCCGTGCTTCCCATCTCAGCGGGACCAGCAAAAAGCACTCAGCTGCAATTCTCCGAAAAGAACGTCCCCTGCCAAAGATTGCCCCTGCTGGGAGCATCATCAGCCTGAATGCAGCCCAGTTGGCAGCAGCTGCCCAGGCAATGCAGACCATCAACATTAATGGTGTCCAGGTTCAGGGCGTGCCTGTCACCATCACCAACACAGGCGGTGAGGATGGCCCCTGTGGCCAGGGCGGTGAGGATGGCCCCTGTGGCCATAGTGGTACCTGTGCTCTTAACAGGTGAAAACTATGGATTGGCCCCAGGATTCCCAGCAACGATAGTGAGGATGTGTCCAGCTTAAGGGCATGTCCACCTGCAGTTTCTCACCTAGTCCTTACAGTAGCACTCAGATAATTTAAGGCACATGTCTCCATCTGACAGCTAAAGACAGAAAAGAGAGATGTACTCGGGAAACTTTCCAGCTAACATCTAAACACAAAAACGGCTTCTCGGAGGAGAAAGCCTTGAGTTAAGGTTGGAAGAAAAGGAGGGAGTCCCAGGCAGTGGGAATAATTTGTGCTGCACTTCAGTTCAGTGGTGAGATTTATGCTGTGAAACAGCCTGGCAAATAACCAGGGGGAAAATTGGAGCAACCTAGCCATTTTGCCCTTAAGCAAAAATGGCTCCTTATCTAGTGGGAGCTCTCTGAATTTCTCTTCATCCTTAATTTTTAGCAGTTTAACACATTTGATTTTCCCTCTTGAGGTGACCCCCAAGAGGATAAGGTATCCTAGAAGATCTGATATTTTTTTCCAAAGCCCATAGAACTGTGTCCTCTTATTTTTTTATTTTTATTTTTTTTTTGAGACATGGCCTCTGGGCCTCACTCTATCACCCAGGCTGGAGTGCAGTGGCATGATCATGGCTCAGTGCAGCCTCAACCTCCTGGGCTCAAGCAGCCCTCCTACTTCTGCTTACTGAGTAGCTGGGACTATAGGCATGTAGCACCATGCCCAGCCAATTTTTTAGTTTTTGTAGAGATGGGATCTCCCTGTGTTGCCCAGGCTGGTCTTAAACTCCTGGACTCAAGCAATTCTCCTGCCTCCCAGAGTGCTGGGATTATAGGTATGAGCCACTGTACCTTGACCTTTGTCTTATTAATAGAAATCCCTGGAGACTTTCCTAAAAGCAGAGTTGATATCTCACAAGGGCCTAAGGTTGGAGAAGATGCAGGAAGAAATGTCCAAGACAAGACCCTTCCCAACTGAAATCATGTGGGCAGTATTTTAAAGCAGATTCTGCCTGCATGGTACAGTGGTTCAGGGCATGGGCTTCCTGGGTTCTACCACTTACTAGCTGTGTGACCTTGTTATGTTATTGAGCCTCAGTTTCTTCATCTGTAAAGTGCTGATGATAATACCTATTTTATAGGGTCATGAATATTAAACGAGTGAATACATACAAGGTCCCTAAAATGGTATCTGACATACAGCAGGCTCTCAAAAATAGCTGCTATGATTATCATCTTTGTCATGTGCAGAAGGGCAGAAAGGTTGACTGGAGGTTTCAGGCTTCCTCCCCCTGAACTCTGTCCTCTTTGTCCCCACAGGGCAGCAGCAGCTGACAGTGCAGAATGTTTCTGGGAACAACTTGACCATCAGTGGGCTGAGCCCCACCCAGATCCAGCTGCAAATGGAGCAAGCCCTGGCTGGAGAGACCCAGCCCGGGGAAAAGCGGCGCCGCATGGCCTGCACGTGTCCCAACTGCAAGGATGGGGAGAAGAGGTAATTCAAGGAGAGGGGCCAAGCCACAAGGCTGGTCTAACTGTGTTATCCAAGCCCCTCCTGGACAGTTGTCCAGGGCTGCAAGCTGGCATAGACCAGGTGGGGAAGAGCTGGTGGCGCTCTGCCACCTTGCTTCCTGCCTCCTTGTGCTCTCTGACCTGACCCCACATCCTCACTGCATTCCATTCTTGCCCCCGTCCTCTACCTCTTTTCTCTCCTCTTCTCATTCCCTCCACTCCACCCTCACCCAAATTCTCAGGTCTGGAGAGCAGGGCAAGAAGAAGCATGTGTGCCATATCCCCGACTGCGGCAAGACGTTCCGTAAGACATCCTTGCTGCGTGCCCACGTGCGCCTGCACACTGGTGAGCGGCCCTTTGTCTGCAACTGGTTCTTCTGTGGGAAGAGGTTCACACGGAGTGACGAGCTCCAGCGGCATGCTCGCACCCACACAGGTCAGCTTCCTGCCTCTCCCCCAACCCCTACTCTGTGGCCCTTAGCAGCATTGACACTCCTGGAACTGCCACACTGAGCAAGAGCTACAGGCTGTCTAGGGACAGCATAAGAAATTATTTTCAAGCCATTCCATTATCACTGTTTCCCAAAGTAATGGGAAAAGAATAGTTGTTATTGCATGACACAGCCTGATAACTTTGCCATGTCCGTATAGTTATTTAACAAATACTGACATAGTGTGCCAGGCACAGTACTAAGCACTTCACACCTCAGTTGATCCTGGTGAGTGAAGTGGCACAATTTTGGCTCACTGCCGTCTCTGCCCCACCGGATCAAGCAATTCTTCTGCCTCAGCTTCCTGAGTAGTTGGGATTACAGGCACCTGCCACCACGTGCAGCTAATTTTTGTATTTTTAGTAGACACGGGGTTTCACCATGTTGGCCAGACTGGTCTCGAACCCCTGAACTCAGGTAATCTGCCCACCTCAGCCTCCCAAAGTGCTAGGAATACAGGTGTGAGCCATCATGCCTGGCCTGTTGATGCCCATTTTACTGAGGAATGGAGAGGTGGTGGCCCAGTCACACAGCTAGTGACTGGTGGAGCCACAGACATTTTTGTTTTTTGAGACAAGATCTCACTCTGTCACCCAGGCTGGAGTGCAGTGGCACAATCTTGGCTCACTGCAGTCTTAAACTCCTGGGCTCAAGCAATTCTCCCACCTCAACCTCCTGAGTAGCTGAGACTACAGGCGTGTACCACCACAACTGGCTAATTTTTAAATTTTTGGTAGAGACGGGTTCTCATTGTGTTGCCAGGCTGGTCTCAAACTCTTGGGCTCAGTTGATCCTCCTTCCTCTGCCTCCCAAAGTGAGATATCACAGTTACAGTTTTATGTACTGGCAAGTCAGTGCAAAACTATTCAAAATATTGATCCCGTGGTGGCTCATGCCTGTAATCCCAGCACTTTGGGAGGCCGAGGCAGATGGATCACAAGGTCAAGAGATCAAGACCATCCTGGCCAACATGGTGAAACCCCACCTCTACTGAAAAAAAAAAAAAAAAAGGTTGATCCAGGCTGGGCACAGTGGTTCACAGCTGTAATCCCAGCACTTTGGGAGGCTGAGGCAGGTGACCACTTGAGACCAGGAGTTTGAGACCAGCCAGGGCAATATAGCAAGACCACCATCTCTTAAAAATACAAAGTTCATCCATCTACTACCTGAAGTTGCCCTGGGTATCCACAGTGGTCCACACATACACTTTTGGCAAACATTGCTATAGTGAATGCCCAGAGTGAGCAGACACCTGTCCTGGGGCAGATCACCTGAGGTCAGGAGTTTGAGACAGCAAAACCCCATCTCTACAAAAATACAAAAATTAGCTGGGCACAGTGGTGGGCACCTGTAGTCCCAGCTACTTCGGAGGCTGAGACAGGAGAATTGCTTGAACATAGATAGAGGTAGAGGTTGCAATGAGCATAGATTGTGCCCCAGTACACTCCAGCCTGGGCAACAAAGCAAGACTCCGTCTCAGAAAAAAGAAAAAAAAGATTTTAGATGCATAGGCACCAGGGAGCAAATGTGAGAGCAGGAGATGGGAAGAATGTGGTGACAAGGCCATGTCAGCTTGATTGGGTGCCCCTCACATGCACCCCACCTTTTTGGGCAGGGACAGGGTCTGTGCACAGGGTCTGTGGGTGATGGGCATTTCCTCTCCCCAGGGGACAAACGCTTTGAGTGCGCCCAGTGTCAGAAGCGCTTCATGAGGAGTGACCACCTCACCAAGCATTACAAGACCCACCTAGTCACGAAGAACTTGTAAGGCCAACTGCGGTGGGAGGCCCTGAAGATGCAGTCCTCTACCTGTGTCCTCCCTGGGCCCCTGGTGGAAAAGGAGCCCTGTGGCTACCTTGGGCCCGTCCTCAGCCCCACTCCTGTTCTGCGACTGTCCCCACAGGAAGGGACTCTGCTCCCTGTACTGTCCTCCTTCTGAAGCCCCTTGGCTCCTCCTTGGCCCTTTCCCTCACCATGAGCTCCCGGCCTGCCCAGACTGTGGACACTGGCCATGCCCAATGAGACGTTCTAAACCAGGACGCGTGGGAACCTTTATTTCCAAAGGAAAAACTTGCATTTCACTCCGTCGAGGAGCAAAGTGAGCCCCCACTCCCTACCCCAATCCCCGCTCCCAACACTGCCGGAGTCGCATCGTGCCATGCCCCCTCTCCTGCACCTCCCCGGCCCTCCTGGCCACTGTGGATGCCCTGGGGCTCGGCACCCACCTCTGGAGAGACCTGGGGCCACCTGCACTCCATGTGCCCAGCCCTGACACAACCTCTCCTCCAGCACATTCCAGCTCTATTTAAAAAGTAAAGATACCCACCGACTCCTGATTCCTCTCTTTTTCTATGGAGAACGTTGCCTTATACTCTCTACTTCAGATGATGAACACTGTGTAGTGTGTGTGCTTTAAAGAAGTTTATTTAATTGCTCCCTTCTCCTTTCCTTATTATTCAACCCCCACATGCCTGCTTTCAGTTGAAGGTTTTGGGGGGCAATGATGAGCATATGAATTTTTTTCTCACTCTAGCAATTCTCTTTTCTAAATGACACAGCATTTCAACTCAAATCTGATTCAGATAACACCTGTACATCCTGAACCTCCTCCCTCTCCCTTCATCTCACCCCCGACCGGCCCAGGCTCTACTTGTGTACAGTGTATATTGTATAATAGACAATTGTGTCTACTACATGTTTAAAAAACATATTGCTTGTTATTTTTGAGGCTTTTAAATTAAACAAAAATCCAACTTTATTTTTAGTTGTAACTGCTTGAGGTATGTTTTATGAATTAAGTGACAGATTTGTTATCCTCTATTAACGTACTTTGTTGGTCGGCGCTGGGCTGACAAAAATTTTTTCTTGCTAATAAATTTAGTTGCCTGAGGCAAAATCTGCAACTTGGCAGTTCGGCTTCCTTTGTCTTTTCCCTTGGAGAGCTCGGAGAGGGGACTCCAGAGGAGGGAGCTGTGGTCTCTTAGAGCGATGCACACTGGGACCAAGGTAGGACCTTGCCCTCCTGACCCTCGGCAAATCCAGGCCACATGCCCAAATGGGGCCGCAGCCGCATGTACCTCATGACACAAGCCCCCAGAGCACCTCCAAGGGCCAGGCCCAATGCAGGTGTTCCTGCTTTTTTCTTCCATAAGCTAGTTTTGCTTGTACACAAAGCAGATACCACAGAGCCAAGTCACAGTAGTGACTTCCTCAGCCAGCAAGCTAACTACTCCACCCGCCTCCTTAACCTCTGGAGGAAGGCATTGGTCTCAAAGCCCATTAGTAAGAAGCTTAGAGAGGAGAGCCAAGGGAGTCTTGGCCCAGTCCCCTCCAGAAGGCTACAGTTTGGCAAAAATGCATTTCCCCAAGGGCCAAGGTCCCTTCCCAAAGTGAAGGGCCAGGCAGGTTCCTGGGAGGGCCTGGCAGCTAAAGGGTCCTGAAGCCCAGCTCCACCCGAGAGAGGACCCTGGCCAGATTCTGGTTCCTTCTATCCCCTGCCTAGTACCCCAGAGAGAACAAGTTGATTTAGCCTTTTGGTTATAGCAAATGCAATAAACCTGAAGTTTTAGTGGTGCTCTGTTTCGCTTTGTTTTGCAGAGCTGTTAGGAAGTCAGGGATTGTGATGTGGTGCAGATTAAGATTGGAGCTAGCTGAGTACATGTGTTTAAGCCCCACAGGGCCCTGAAGAGCATCCACCCTGAAGACACAGGCAAGTCAGCCTCAAGCATGTAGAGGACAGCATGGGCTTTTACTCACCCCCAAAAGGACACAGCCAGGATCGCTGTTCTGTTCAGGAGTGGTGAGGCTTGTTTTGAGCTATGCATTCCCCTTTGTCACCAGCCACCTGTGTCTGCCAGCAAACAGCTTTTCCTTAGAGCCAGTCAACCCTCAAATGGCTGAAAAAGTAAAAAGCCCACGGATCTCAGATGGATCCAGGTTCTCTGCCCTTTACTTCTTTGTTAACAAGCAGGCGGCCTTTCTTACCACTACCGAAGCCCTGTGGGCAATACTAGACCACCAGCTGAATCTAGCTTGGCACAGAAGCCTCTTCTTCAGCCCCTCAGCTCTGCTTCTCATCACCACACTGGCAGCAGGGGGAAGACATGAGGTGTATTTATCTATTCCTCATGCTTGGACTGCATGACTAGAGAACTGCCTTGCTGTGTTCTGAATAAGGGAATTGGTGGAGAGAAGGGGAATATTAACTAAGTGACCTCTTTCTGCCACATATTTCCCTTGGCTTTGCTCTCAGGCACAAAGAAGGATCCTTTCCTGGGAGCTGATTCCAAGCTATGTGCTTTATGCTTCCAGTACAGAAACTGACCTGACTCCCTAGCATCATTTGGAAATGAAGGTGCCAAGCCCCCAGCTGGGCAGGACGAGCACTTCCCTTGTAGGATTTCCCTTCTCCAGTGAGATGGGGGTTCAAAAGTTATGTCTGATCATCTCTGCCTGCCATGGGATGGCTGAGTTATGGAGCGAAAGAACGTATTCTGCCTAGCCAAATGATAGCACCAAGAAAGCACAGAAAGACTTACGGGCCAATTGGCCCTCCTCTGGCTTTAACCTATCCTTTGTCTGAGAGTTGCAGGGGAACTGCTGAAGGAGTAATGCAATCTAAGCTCACTCTAGGCAAGAGGCTCCCAGACACCTGATCCTGATGGGCCCTTGATGAAAATCTGGGTGCAGATCAAGGGTGGGGGCCCCACATGCGTGGTTCCTCCTCTGCCCTCTTCCATCCCCACCGTGATTTGTACCAAAGGCCACCCCTCATGCCCCTCCCCTCTGTCCAGCTGACACTCGACACTGGGCTCATTATCCCAGAAACTAGGATTCCATGCCTGGAAGAAAAGGGGATGGGGCAAGATTTCCCTCCTGAAGGCAAATTAAGGCATTATATGTACCTTTTTTTTTTTTTCCCCGACCTGCAAATGGGGCTTCCTTGCTCTTCCTTCAAACCACCCAGTCCATTTTTAAAATCATCTTTTTGGCTGGGTTCGGTGGCTCATGCCTGTAATCTCAGCACTTTGGGAGGCCAAGGCAGGGGGATCACTTGAGGTCAGGAGTTTGAAACCAGCCTGGCCAAAATAGCAAAACCCCATCTCTACTAAAAAATACAATAATTAGCCGAGCGTGGGGGCTCTCGCCTGTAATCCCAACACTTTGGGAGGCCGAGGAAGGTGGATCACCTGAGGTCAGGAGTTTGAGACCAGCCTGGGCAACATGATGAAACCTCGTCTCTACTAAAAACAAAAACTGTCTTAGCAGTGGATCACTCAGCTCATACATTGATGAATAACACAGCTAGCTTCAAGAATTACTGTGAATTGAGGGACATATTGATCGACACTTCGAAGACACTTGTGGCCCTGGGTTCCTCCTGTTTTTTTTTTTTTAAAACAAAACAAAACAAAAAAAATTGGCCGGGCATGGTGGCTCACGCCTATAATCCCAGCGCTTTGGGAAGCTGAGGCAGGCGGATCACCTGAGGTTAGCAGTTTGAGACCAGCATGGACAACATGGTGAAACCCTGTCTCTAATAAAAACACAAAAATTAGCTGGGTATGGTGGTGGGTGCCTGTAATCCCAACTACTCAGGAGGCTGAGGCAGGAGAATAGCTTGAGCAGGGAAGGCAAATGGTACAGTGAGCTGAGACTGTTCCACTGCACTCCAGCCTAGGCAACAGAGTAAGACTCCGTATTAATAATATATATATATATATATATATATATATATATATATATATATACACACACACACAAATTAGCTGGATGTGGTGATGCATGCCTGTAATCCCAGCTACTTGGGAGGCTGAGGCATAAGAATCGCTTGAACCTGGGAGGCGGAGGTTGCAGTGAGCTGAGCGAAGAATGTGCCACTGCACTCCAGCTTCAGTGAGAGAGCGAAACTCCATCTCAAAAAAAAAAAAAAAAAGGCCGGCGGGCATGGTGACTCACACCTGTAATCCCAGCACTTTGGGAGGCTGAGGCAGGTGGATCATGAGGTCAAGAGATCGAGACCATCTTGGCCAACTTGGTAAAAACCAGTCTCTACTAAAAATACAAAAATTAGCTGTGCATGGTAGTGTGCACCTATAGTCCCAGCTACTTGGGAGGCTGAAGCAAGAGAATCGCTTGAACCCGGGAGGCAGAGGTTGTAATGAGCTAAGATTGTGCCATTGTACTCCAGCCTGGGCGACAGAGCAAGACTCTGTATCAAAAAAAAAAAAAAAAAAAAAAATAGTCTTTCCAGTGCCCTTGTGAGGCTCCACACTTGTTTGATGACAGTGCTGGTTATAGCCCCCACACATGATGTATTTTGAGGAAGACAGAATGGAGCAAGAGAAGGGTTCAGACCTAGCCCCAAGCCCAGGGTGGCTGGGTAGGAGCCCTGAGTGGATAGATGCAAGCTGTCCTGGTCTGAGTACAGAGAACGGGATCTCCATTTGAGTCTTCCACTGCCCAAACCTGAGACCCTTTTAAGGTTGCACCCGCCATACCCAGAAATTGGACCAAAGAAGTTAAACTGTTGATTATTTCAATTCTGAATAAAAAAGAAGGCATCTTCCCTGCCTCTTAGGGCCTGGTCTGTGCTTGGCTCCTTCAACACTAGAGCAGTGGTCTAGGACCCTTTGCCTTCCTCCCTCCATCTGCGTTTAGGAACCCTCCTAGTTAGCCTAGGGTTCACTTCAATCCCCACTGCTATTCTGTCTTCCTGAGGTTCACCTCGAGCCCCACTGCTATTCAACCTCCTCTTTCTCTGAGGCAGGAGAATCACTTGAAGCCAGGAGGTGGAGGTGGCAGTGAGCCAAGATTGCGTCATTGCACTCCAGCCTGGGCAACAGAACGAGACTCTGTCTCAAAAAAAAAAAAAAAAAAAAAAACCCAAAAAACAAAACAACAACAACAACAAAAAAACAGGATCAGTTTCAGCCCTTGAGCTACCGGTTTGTGACTTCTGCATCATCCATCCCCTCTTCCCTGGCCAGTAACATCCTCTCTACCCTCTGACAGCCCCCTGCCTCTCAGTCTTCCCTTCCCTAAGTTATAGGATCACAATAGCCAAAACGTGGTTTTTTTGTTTGTTTTGAGGCAGGGTCTTACTTTGTCACCCAGGTTGGAGTGCAGTGGTACAATCTTGGCTTGCTGCAACCTCCAACTCCTGGGTTCAAGTGATTCTCATGCCTCAGCCTCCTGAGTAGCTGGGATTACAGGTGCCCACCAACAGACCCAGCTCATTTTTTGTATTTTTAGTAAAGATGAGCTTTCACTATGTTGGCCAGCCTGGTCTCAAACTCCTGACCTCAGGTGATCGACCCACCTCAGCTTCCCAACGGGCTGGGAGTACAGGCATGAGCCCCTGTCCCTGGCTACCAAAATGGTTTTTTTTTTTTTTTTTAAATACTTTATTTAGCGAGGGAGACGCGGAGACTCGCCTGGCGCGAGCAAGCACGCAACGTCCTCCTCCCACCAAAATGGTTTAACCTGCTGCCCACGAGATTATCAAAGTAGAAGGAGGCAACTGCCCAAAGCAAATGGGACAGCCCCTGGGTTAGACTACTGGCGTCAGTGTCCAAAGGCTCATGTGCTTGTTGCTTCTGCTTCTTCCTCTGGCTGTGACGGGTGAACAGGGTTCTCAGTTCCTCTCCTCCACCAGGCCCCCGACACGCTGACCTTTCCTAGAGGACCTTAGACCAGCACTGACCCCTCCAGTGGGGGCAGGCAAACGGCTGTTCAGTAGACTGCAGTTGTGAGATGTATACCCCTGAGTTTTGGGTCAGCTCTACCTTGGGTCCACTGCTGTCCTGCAGGACGGAAAGAAGGCCCAGTCCGCAGTCATGAATCCTGACACTGTCTCAGTCTCTTCCTAATTTCCAGTCCTAGAAGAGCTCAGCCATGATGTCAACTGGGCACAGATCCCTCTACAGAGTCAGAGGGAGCTAGATCCACCAAACCAGCAATGCCCACCCCAGGGGCCCATGAGGCGTGTGTCTTCTACACTGTCCTCCCACAGGCAGGCAGTCTTACTCAGCATAGCAGGGCCACCCACCCCATGCCAGGGAGCTTTTAGGGAGGCAGACCCAGAGTTTCATAGAACTGTGATGACTGGGAGTCCTGAGGGAGGACACCCTGCACTCCCCAGCTCATGCTGGGAAAGTGAGCTGTGGTCACACACATAGACACAACAGCAGCATCGTCCTTTACCCCAGGCAAAAGGGAATATGGCAGAAGTTTCACAGTGCACGCTGCCCTAAGGAAAACTCACCCTGCCCAAGGCCAACCCTATCTCTTGTCCTGTCTCCAAAACCAAGCTGCTGCACCATTCCCAACGCAGGTGGACCCATTTCCCCACATCACACCCATTCCTTTTTTTTTTTTTTTTTTTTTAAGACAGGGTTTCACCATGTTGGTCAGGCTGGTCTTGAACTCCCGACCTCAGGTGATCCGCCCGCGTTGGCCTCTAAAGTGCTTGGATTACAGGCGTGAGCCACTGCGCCTGACCCATCACACCCTTTCTTAAGTGGGGTTGGGGGAGCTGGATAAAGCACCTGAAAGACTGAGAACTGTTTTGGATGGGAGAATAAGGGTACATGACTGCTAAATGCAACGTGGGGTCCTGGAACAGAAAAAGGACATGCGTAGGAGAAAAAAGGGTGAAATTCAAAAACGCCCAGCGTATACTTTTTTTCACTTTTTTGATAGAGATGGAGTCTCTCTATGTTGCCCAGGATTGTCTTGAACTCTTGGGCTCAAGAATCCACCCACCTAGGCCTTCCAAAGTGTTGGGATGACAGGCATGAGCCACCATTCCCAGCCTCTGTAGTTTAATTAATAGTGTTGTGCCAATGTTAATTTCTTGGTGTTGACAATTGTGCTATGGTAGTAAGATCTTAACATTTGGGGAAGGTAGATGAAGAATGCATGGGAAATCTTACTGTATTTGTAACTTTTTTATAAGTCTAAAATTATTAAAAAGTAAAATGGAACAAAAGACCTAGAATGGAGAAGTAAAAAATGAAGCAAATGGAACAAGATCACCCAAGCAGCTCCAAAATCAGAGTGGACAGCACACACTGTGGTGACTAGGACCCTGGGATTCTGGAGACTACAAGAGGCATGGGCACTTGCTAGGCAGAGCTTGCCAGCCACAGCCCCACCTCCATTCTGCCCCTTGCCACTTGCAGCATCTCAGGTCCCCAGACCCATCAGGGGCTCATGGCTGACAGAACACAGATTTCAAGGAATCTAACTCAGGATGAGATGCTGCGTTGGGACACAGAACACTTGTGATTGAACCAAGGTCTTTGGGGCTGGGGTGAGCCTCTATCTAAAGGAAATGCAGTAATCTCAGGACAGGTGGGAATTGAGTTTCCTAGGTGAAAGAGTCCTCAGGGAGTAGAAGAGGCAGTAAGTAAGGCTGAGAGGATGGAATAATGAACAGGGCTGTGGTAAAAAAGGAAGCAAACCATGGTGGACTATGGTAGTGACTCCGGGCCTGGATAAGAGGGTCAAATACCTGCTCATAGGGACCCTGGGTAAAAGGAAATGAGAACTGACTGCAGGGCAGGATAAATGCAAGCACTGACCGGGATTTCTCAAAGGAAACTAGGAAGCCGGTAGACCATGTCCTTTGGGCCTGCCTGAAAACCTACCACCAGGCCTCCTCCCACTCACTGCCTGTGGCCCACACCATAATACCAAGGCAGGTAGTCTGGGAACTGAAGCTGATTTAACTCACTTGGCCTTTGAAGCTCGATATCCCTCCAGTCAACAACACGCTCGTGGCTGGCATAGTGGCTCATGCCTATAATCCCAGCATTTCGGGAGGCCAAGGCAGGAGGACAGCTTGAGCCCAGGGGTTTGAGACCAGGGGCAACATAGGAGACCCCCCATCTCTACAAAAATAAAAAAATTAGCCAGGCATTGTGGTGTGTGCCTACAGTACCAGCTACTTAGGAAGCTGAGGTGAGAAGATCTCTTGAGCCCAGGAGGTCAAGGCTGCAGTGAGCTATTATACCATAGCATTCTAGCTTGGGCAATAGAGTGATATCCTGTCTTAAAAAAAAAAAAAAAGAAAGAAAAAGAAAAACACCAAAAACCCAAAACACACACTCAGCCCTGCTCCCACCAGGTGCAAAAAAATCCCATGCCCCACCACCATACCTAACACCCATCATACCGAAAAGCTTAACAAAAGTGGTTTATGCATAAATATTACAGACTAGCATTTTTTGAGCACACCTTGTGAGCTAGGATTGTGAGAAGGAGCCAGAGAAAGTTAAGAGATGTGGTCCCTCTCATGAAGGAGCTCCCATTCTAACGGGAAATACCAGCCACCCACAGTGTATTCGGGAAGCTGTCTATAAGCACATGCAAGGATTGTGTAGGGGTGTAGCCACAAGCACCATAGGCAGGACACAGATACGGTTCAGCCTCCTCTGATCTCGCCCCAAGCCGCTGAAGACCCACCTCCTTTTGGGCCTCCGATAAACCTACTCAGAACTCAGGCATCTGCTGGCAGAGCACCAAGCACACACCCTTCTGTGAGTCCTGGTGTTGCTACCCTTGGGGCTCCAAGCTGAGTTCACCCCAAGGCTGGGCCCAAGAATTCTTGAGCTTCAGACACCCCTTGCTCTGCTATCAGCCCTCTTCCTCTCCCCTCTTAGAAAGCTGGACACTGGCTGGGCGTGATGGCTCACGCCTGTAATCCCAGCACCTTGGGAGGCTGAGGTGGGTGGATCACCTGAGGTCCAGAGTTCGAGACCAGCCTAGCCAACATGGTGAAACCCTGTTTCTACTAAAAATACAAAAAATCTGAGTGTGGTGGCACATGCCTGTAATCTCAGCTACTCTGGAGGCTGAGACAGGAGAATTGCTTGAATCGAGGAGGTAGAGGTTGCAGTGAGCCGATATTGTCCCACTGCACTCCAGCCTGGGCAACAAGAGCAAAACTCTGTCTCAAAAAAAAAAATGAAAGAAAAGTAATATGGACACTATATTTCACCAGCATCATTCCCACTCCTCCTTGACTCTCCCTTTCCCCACCACCCTCCCTAACTCTCCCAGGCCCTCTTACCTTCTCAAACATTCTCATCCCCCCTCACAGCTCTAAATGCCACCTCGAGGCTCATGCTACCTAAACCAGTATCATCAGCCCTGACCTCCCTGCTAAACTCCAGACCTCATTATCCAACCTGGCCAAACGTGGGTGTCCCATCAACCCTTACACTCAAAATGTTACTAAGGAATTCATCTTTCCCCCAAACCTCCTCCTCCAACATGCCCCACTTCAATGAACAGCACCACTCATATCACCTAAAGCCAGTCCTGGTGAGTGGATCCCTCTTCTCCACACAGCCTACCCCATACTCATGCATCGGGATCCTGCCCCCACTTTCCACTTAGACAAATCTGCAGTATCTCCCAACGTATCCCTGCCACCAGCCTCGCCGTGCCTTGCTCACCACCCACTTGCTCACCAGAGCCAGGTTCCAAAACACAAATTCAATCACTAAATTAAAACTGAAATACATAACTTAGATCATGAGAAAAAAGTTGGTTTAAGAAAGTAAATGTGGCTGGGCGCTGTGGCTCATGCCTATAATCCCAGCACTTTGGGAGGCCGAATGGGCGGATCACTAGAGGCCAGGAGTTTGAAACCAGCCTGACAACATGGTGAAACTCCACCTCCACTAAAAATACAAAAAAATTAGCCGGGCCTGGTGGCAGGCGCCCGTAATCCCAGCTACTAGGGAGGCTGAGAAAGGAGAATTGCTTGAACCTGGGAGGCGGAGGTTGCAGTGAGCCCAGATTGCACCACTGCATTCCAGCCTGGGCGACAGAGTAAGACTCTGTCTTAAAAAAGAAAAATAGAAAGTAATGCAAAAGCATTAGAAGAAAACAGGCAAGGCACAGTCCCCAAACCCACATGCAGACTTTTTTTTTTTTTTTTGAGACAGAGTCTCTCTCTGTTGCCCAGGCTGGAGTGCAGTGGTGTGATCTCTGCTCACTGCAACCACCACCTCCCAGGTTCAAACCATTCTCATGCTTCAGCCTCCCGAGTAGCTGAGATTACAGGCACCCGCCACCGCACCTGGCTAATTTTTGTATTTTTAGTAGAAATGGTCTCAAACTCCTGACCTCAAGTGATCCACCTGCCTCGGCCTCCCAAAGTGCTGAGATTATAGGCATGAGCCACCACACCCGGCCATGCTGACTTTTTTATCTTGAGAAACCAGTGTGCCTCTCTGTACAATAAAATTTTTGCTATGTATTTTCTGTTCATTTAGGACTTTCTCAAGAAAAGACTGGAAGAGTAAAATAATTCCTTTCTCCCACTCTGAAAGCCCCTGCTGGTGGTTGCATCAGTAGCAAAAGCAGCCAGGAGGCTTGTTTCCTTTCTGGTTGTGCACTGCGGGCTGCTTTGTGATCCAGACACCAAATCTGACTAAGCAGAAAAGTAACACAAGTCTACTTACTATCTTCAAGACAAAGGGAAAAATACAAAAAGGCAGTCAGCTGCACACTTCTTTGCTAATTGCCAAGGGAAGGAGAGGCTGTCAGAATCTAGCACTTTTTTCTTCCCATCTGGTCTTTAAAAAGCAGGAACTAGACGCTGGTTCACAGGCTAAAAAATATCACAGGATAAAATATCAGAATCATTGTGTCTAAAAGCCTGCCCCTCAGCACCACCTTCGTGACGACTCTTCAGCAAGGATCATTTAGTCCCTGCCTGCTTGATCAGCTTGTTTTCTCATCACCTTTGCTCCAGCAGTATCACACATCTCCAGGGTCCCCCAAGTGCACCATGCCTTTACTCACAATGTTCCCTCTTGTTGGAATGGCTGTTCCATTATCCATCCAGCAAAAACTTACTCATTAAGACATCAAATGTCCACTCCCTTTACGAAGCCTTTCCTGTTTGATCGTCTTCTTTTTTCTTAAGATTTTTTTTTTTTTTAAGAGACGGGGTCTTGCTATGTTGCCCAGGCTGGAGTGCAGTGGCTATTCACAGGCACGATCCCACTACTGATCAGCACGGGAGTTTTGACCTCTCCGTTTCCGACCTGGGCCGGTTCACCCCTCCTTAGGCAACCTGGTGGTCCCCTGCTCCTGGGAGGTCACCATATTGATGCCGAACTTAGTGCAGACACCCGATCGGCATAGCGCACTATAGCCCAGAACTCCTGGGCTCAAGCAATCCTCCCACCTCAGCCTCCTGAGTAGCTGGGACTACAGGCACGTGCCACCCGGCTGATTCTCTTCTTTTTGCTCCTCTTTACTGCACAGAAACACCTGTTAAATCTCGGGAGGCTGAGGCAGGAGAATCGCTTGAACTCAGGAGGCAGAGGTTGTAGTGAGCCGAGATCATCCCACTGCACTCCAGCCTGGGTGACAGGGTGAGGCTCTATCTAAAAAAAAAAAAAAAAAAAGGCCACAACAATTCTTAAGCTCACAAATCTGCCTCCTCCTATAGACTACAAGCCCCGGTTGTCATCTTCATCTTAATGGTCTCAGACCTGGTTCAGTGTCTGGTCCCAAGAAAGTCTTTAATAAATGTCTATTGAATAAATACATACATATGTATTCACCCCCACTACACTGAGCTGTTGGCTTTTAAGTACACAGATGATTGTAGTCTTGGTGTCATAGAATCCGGGTCCAGGGTAGCTGCAGCCCAGGAGTGCTAAAAGAGTGTGAAGAAAAACCCATGGCCGGGCGCAGTGGCTCACACCTGTAATCCCAGCACTTTGGGAGGTTGAGGTGGGTAGATCACTTGAGGTCAGAAGTCCAACACCAGTCTAGCCAACATGGCAAAATCCAGTCTCTACTAAAATTACAAAAAATTAGCCAGGTGTGGTGGCACACGCCTGTAATTCCAGCTACTTGGGAGGCTGAGGCACAATGGCTTGAACCTAGGAGGCAGAGGTTGCAGTGAGCCGAGATCGCAGTGAGCAGAGATTGCACCACTGCACTACAGCCTGGGTGACAGAGGGAGAATCAAAATAAAAAAAAAAAAAAAAAAAAAAAAAAAGAACAAAAGCCATCCGAGTCAAAGTGCATTCATTACTGCTTACACAGGTTCAACTGCAGGGACTTAGGAGGGCGGGAAGACAGCAATATTCTTATATAGAAAGACAACTTCAACAGGAAAGTAAATCCAGTTAACTTTCTCTCAGTTATGCTGATGGAGGAAAATGATGGCAGCACAAAAAATTCCAACCAATGGAGAATCCATAGAAAATATCATTAAGCCTTGAGACATGTATTATTTCTTTGCAGCAAAATTGTCTTCCAGATTCTAGCTGGCTCAAGCTATGTACACGTAAAGGATGACAGGTATCTAATGTAGGGCTTTATGAAGCTCAGCTGTAATGGAGACACCTGGGCAGGCCAGGAAGTTCCCCTTACCTGGCACAGTCCTGGGTGCCTGCCTAGATGGCTCTTGCAGCTCCCCTTCCTGATGCTGGTGGAAAGCAGGGCTACAGAGAGGTCTTGACCCAAGGCTGCCCCAGCCAGGTGAGAACTGGACTAGGCACAAGTGGATTTCCCATTTTTCAGCCTTGCATCCACTGCCTGGAATGGCTATGCACAGCCACCTGCTCTGTGTACTCTCAGTTGGCAATTGCTGGCATTGACCTAGGGGCTAGACTCCTACTACCTATGATCGGCAAAATGTGGAAAAGGGAAAGCTTGACAAAGATGGGGGAGGCCCTGGAGAGACAGGACATTGGCAACCTTGCCATATACCAGGACACTGGCTCCTATGAACTCCAATGCACCATGGCAGGGGAAACCACGAGCAAAGGAAGCAGTATGCTCTGACCCTTGCTTAAATAAATGAGGGTGAAGGAAGGGTTCAAAACTAGAAGAGGTGGTGGGCTCGGTGTCTCATGCCTATAAACCCAGCACTATGGGAGGCCAAGGCAGGTGGATCACTTGAGATCAGGGGTTCGAGACCAGCCTGGCCAACATGGTGAAACCCTGTCTCTACTAAAAATAGAAAAATTAGCCAGGCGTGGTGGCGGGCGCCTGCAATCCCAGCTACTCCAGAGTCTGAGGCAGAGAATTGCTTGAACCTGGGAGGTAGAGGCTGCAGTGAGTCGATATCGTGCCTCTGCACTCCAGCCTGAGCCACAGAGCTAGTCTCTGTCTCAAACAAAACAAAACAAAAACAAAACTAGAAGAGGAAAACAGCTCTGGTCTGGGATGCCTTGGTCCCAAATTTCCTTCTTCCCCCTCCGATTCTGCCATCTTCCTTTTCACCTCACCTTCTCTTCCTAACTACACTGCACCTCGCCAGTCGGGCATGGTCCACAAGTCATTTCAACCTCTCCTACTCTCATGCCCTAATTTCTCCCACCAGATTCCCCTTTTCTCTGTGTGTCCCCATCACCTTGCCTCAGTCTGGCCCCTAATTCCATTTTCCATTTTTCTTTTCTCATTCCACTAGTTTCCCCTCCCAGGGGATACTTCCTGCCCTAAGCTCACCTTCAGGCACCTACTATGGGCCAGCCACTTAATACTGACCACTCCCCTCAAGCTCCCGGGACACATCCTCCGCCCCGCCTGAGCTGCAGGAGATCTTCCTATACCTTTAACTAACCTCCACGTGCGTGTTAACAGCGGTGACAGCATTTCCTTGTCTCTGCTCCTGCCCCCAAAGGCGCTGCCCATTGGCCGCTGGGTTCCTCTGTTCTCGCTCTAATTGGCCTCGCTCCTCAAAAGCTCCAACCAATGACCTTTCCGTGCCTGTCTCCCTCCTCCGATCCTGGACTCCCATTGGCTCCGAGGACTTAGGACCTGTTAGCTTGGTTGGGCGACTGGCAAATCCTTCCTTCCCGGGGATAGACGTCTGCGGTGAGAAATTGGTTCCGAACTCAAAGGAACCCAGCGTGGGGCTACAGCCGGGTCACGTGGCCGGCGGTCTCCATGACGTGCTGGCTGCGGAGCGTCACTGCGACGTTTGGGCGACCTGCCGAGTGGCCAGGCTACTTCCGTCACCTGTGTGGCCGCGGTGTTGCCATGGACCTGGGACCCATGCGCAAGAGTTACCGCGGGGACCGAGAGGTGCCGCCGCCAGGGCCAGGCCTCCCGCAGGGGTGGGGGAATAAGGGTCCCCAGATTCATCTACAGCGGGGAGGGGAGTAGGAGGAAACTCTCGGGGCTTCTGGGGCCAGCCAATGGGGCAAGGAGGTTTGGGGATCACCCCCGTGGGAGAAGGTGGGGGCTTCAAAGACATCCGACCGGGGGAGCAGTTCCGGGGAAATGCGAATGAAGATGAGTTCAAAAGGCTGCCTTTCGTAATGGATAAGAGCTCGAATTTTGGAGCCTACGTGGGTTGGAATCCTTAACCTCTCTGGGCCTCAGTTTCCTCATCTGGGAAGTGACAGTACCTAGCTCACGGGGATGTTAAGGACTTACATGTTTGTAGTGCTTAGAACCCACCTGGTACAAGTGGCAAGGTCAGATAACTTGCTCAGTCCCGCTGAGCTAGTGATGGATTAATCAGGGTTTCATGTCATAGATGTCATGACAAGGCCGAGCCTCCCTCAAGGAGGCAGGGAAGAGGGGGTCTTCGGAATCATCTACTGGGGGGAGGGGAGTAGGAGGAGCCAGGCCCTCAGGGCTCCTGGGGCCACCCTCTGGGGCAAGGAAGTTTGGGGGTCACCCAAGGTCATCTCTTGGGGGGGGTCACCCACACTCCCCAAGGAGGACATGGTCACGGGCCCCTCTGGGTGCATACAGTGATAAAGAGCTTACAAACTGAGAAAAAAATAAATGGAATGTGGGGAAAGGGACTAGCTCAGGGAGGAGAAATCTCTTAGCTTACTGCCTTCAGTACTTTTTGCTGACCACTGGGAAGTTCTTTTCCTTTTCCGTCCTCAGGATGAGAACCAAGAGAACCTTTATTAGTTGGGCATGTTGGAGCATGCCTGTAATCTCAGCTACTTGGGAGGATGAGGTGGGAGAATCACATGAGCTTGGGAGGTTGAGGCCTCAGTGAGCCGAGATCACACCATTGCACTCCAGCCTAGGCGACAGAGTGAGATCCTGTCTCAAAAAAAAAAAAGTAGTTTTTGATTAAATCTCAGCCTGCTGAATGAGAAATTATGGGGGTGGAGCCCAGAAAGTTTTTTTAATGCTCCCCAGGTGATTCTGATACACAGACAATTTTGACACTCATGACATGAAACCCTGATTTATCCATTGCTAGCTGTGGGACAGCAAGTTGTCTGACCTTTTTATACCTGTTTCCTCACCTATAAAATGGGGCACAAAATCTTCTTACTGCATACTATTTTTTATTTTAAGGTAATTGTCATGAGGACTAAATGAGTTGATATTTGAAAAGTGATTAGAACAGTGCCAGGTACATAGTAAGCACTATATATGTTTATTAAATGAAGTAAAACTCCCTTTCTAGGCATTTGAGGAGACTCATCTGACCTCCCTGGACCCAGTGAAACAGTTTGCTGCCTGGTTTGAGGATGCTGTTCAGTGTCCTGACATAGGGGAGGCCAACGCCATGTGTCTGGCTACCTGTACCAGGTGGGCATGGCCATGGGACCCTCTTCGGGTGGGTACATATGAAGTAGGAGCTTATGAAGTTCTCAGTTCTAGATGCCAACTTTATGGTTCCAGCTCTGTTGTTAATGTACTGTGTGGCTTTTGACAAGGTACTTGTCCTCTCTCGGCCTCTGTGTCCTTACCTATAAACCAGAGACCAGACCACAAAATTACATGTCAGTGGGTCGGGCGCAGTGGCTCACGCCTGTAATCCAAGCACTTTGGAGGCCAAGGCGGGCGGATCACCTGAGGTTGGGAGTTCAAGACCAGCCTGACCAACACGGCGAGACCCTGTCTTTAAAAAAAAAAAAATTACATGTCAGTGATAAAAATGCAGTGTCTTGTTCATCTCTGCCCTTGATACATCCACACACAATCCCTTGCCTCCCTCATCTCTTCATTTACCCAAACCCCATCTGCCATTCAGGAGCTACTTCTGGTGAAGCTCTGTCCCTCTCTTGAAATCTAGCACAGTACTTGACTATATCATTCCTTTGACAATCATATGCCCTTTGAGACATAACTTGTATTATAGCCTGTTATTCAGGCTATAATAGAACAATACTCCTTGCTAAACTGTAAGGCCTTGAAAGCCGTGCTCTTGTACTGTTCGAGTGGGTTATCTCTCAGAGCTCTGAGCAGAGGAGCTGATCTAATAGCACCACCATGATCCCTAAGCATTGGATGATTGCATTATTGTTAGTTCCTGCCCTTAAGGTCTTATGAGTTTGCTAGGGCTGTCTTTTTTTTTTTTTTTTTTAATTGTTTTTTATTTTAAAAAAAGATGGGGTTTCACCATGTTGGTCAGGCTGGTCTTGAACTCCCGACCTCAGGTGATCCACCCACCTTGGCCTCCAAAGTGCTTGGATTACAGGTGTGAGCCATTGCGCCCAGCCACTAGGGCTGTCTTAACAAAATTCTGTAGACTGGTAGCTTAAACAACAGAAATTTATTTTCTTATAGTTCTGGTAGCTAGAAATCCAAGATCAAGGTGCCATCAGGGGTGGTTTCTGGTGAGGCCTCTGCTTGTGGTTTGCAGACAGCTGCTTTTTGCCATGTCCTCACACTGCCTTTCCTCTGTGCCTGTTTGTGTGTGTGTGTGTGTTGGAGGGTGGGGAGGGTAGGGGAGGTGGTTCTGAAGTGTCTTTTCTCTTACAGTGACACCAGTCCTATTGGATTAGGGCCCCACCCTATGACCTTATTTAACCTTAATTACCTCCATAAGGTCCCTGTCTCCAAATATAGCCATATTGGGGTTTAAAGCTTTGACATAGGGATTTTGGATGTCACAATTCAGTCCATAACAGGACCTCAGGCTGTAGTGTCATACCTCTAGGACAAATCCCCAGGAACACATGGGAGGGGGCAGCCTGACAGCTCAATAAAGGGAGTGCAGCTGGACGGGGTGCTCGGACATCTTTTGGGGAGAGGGACTGTAGCCAGAACATTGAAGCAGGCTCTGACCACAGTGCTCTGCTGTTTGCCCCTAGAGATGGAAAACCCTCTGCCCGCATGTTGCTACTGAAGGGCTTTGGCAAAGATGGCTTCCGCTTCTTCACCAACTTCGAGAGCCGAAAAGGAAAAGAGCTGGTCAGTGAAAAGAGCTGATAATTTGTCTCCTCTGCCAAACAGTAAGCTCTCTAGGAGCGGGGGCTGCTCTGTGTTATCTTTGCGGTACCCCCTGCATGTCTCCTGTTGTCAGACTCAGAGTGGACACTTCGTGTGCATTCAATGAACGAATCCAAAATGAGTAAACCTCCCTGAGTCTATGCCAGTATTTCTCAAGACTCACAAATCTGTGGGTGAGAGAAGTGGCCTAGCCTCACTTTGGAGTCCGACTGGCTTAAATTTAGCTCCAGCATTACTGAGGGAACTTAGGCATGTGACTTAGCCTGTCTCTGTATCTGTGACAATAGGCCCACCTTTGAGGGTTTAAATGAGCTATTACAGTGGATGCATCTGCTGCAGGCCTGCACACTACAGCTGTCCTGCCTTTCCCCTGCATGCCGGAGGCCTCCTCTCCCTGTCCTGATGGCTGGTTGTGGATTCTCTTTTACTTCTAGGACTCGAATCCCTTTGCTTCCCTTGTCTTCTACTGGGAGCCACTTAACCGTCAGGTGAGTGAATTTTCCCAGGACAGCCTGGAAAAATAGGCTCATTGGCAGGGCCTGAGTTTATGACTGAGTCTAGTGAAGGTCTCCAGACTGGGCAAACATCCCACCTGGGCACTCTGCCTCTAAAACAGCCCTCAGTTAGCTGGTCTAGTTGGAGCCAGGAGTGGTGGGGCAGTGGATAAAGAGAATAGAGAGGGACGGGGCCTGTGCTGGTAGGGACGGCAGGTGTCATTGAACACCATTCACCCAGAGCCATCCCTGAGCAGGTGCGTGTGGAAGGCCCTGTGAAGAAGCTGTCCGAGGAGGAGGCTGAGTGCTACTTCCACTCCCGTCCCAAGAGCAGCCAGATTGGGGCTGTGGTCAGCCACCAGAGTTCTGTGATCCCTGATCGGGAGGTGAGTGGAGCTCTGCCATAGTCCTCCAGGTGGTGGAGGCTTTGGCTTATCCCCAGAAGCTGTCCCCAGAAGATGCCAGGTTCTTCTCTCTCTAGCCCAGTGAAAACAGTGAAAAGGACAATCTTCTTGGGGGACGTGGGAGTGGGGAGAGGGGAAATAGGCCTCCTCTGTCCGTCTGGCCCTCCCGTTGACTGTGTGCTCCTGGAGGACAGAGGCCAGTCTACTCAGCTCACCCATGTCCCCAGCACATTTCCTCAGAAAGTCCTTGATAATGAATCATTGACTGGGCCTGCCCCTTCTTCTAACTCCTTCCCCTGGACAGTATCTGAGAAAGAAAAATGAGGAACTGGAACAGCTCTACCAGGATCAAGAGGTGCCCAAGCCAAAATCCTGGTGAGTGACATCTGGGAGTCATCTAGAAAAGGACACCATAGGCCGGGCGCGGTGGCTCATGCCTGTAATCCTAACACTTTGGGAGGCCGAGGTAGGTGGATCACCTGAGGTCAGGAGTTCAAGACCAGCCTGACCATCATGGTGAAACCCCATCTTAAAAAAAAAAAAAAGGAGGGGGGACACCATGCCGTCACATTTACTTGAAGCCGCCTGCCTGGGGAATCAAGATCTCCTCCTCCCTGACAACGCTTGTCAGATGCATCCCAGCAACTTCCTTCAAGAGGCCCTGGGATGAGGGGTGAGGGTGGGAGAGTGACCTGGCTAGAAAAACCCACAGAGCACTGAAACCTCTGCTTCTCCTTATAGGGGTGGCTATGTCCTGTACCCCCAGGTGATGGAGTTCTGGCAAGGTCAAACCAACCGCCTGCATGACCGGATAGTCTTTCGGCGGGGCCTACCCATAGGAGATTCCCCTTTGGGGCCCATGACCCACCGCGGGGAGGAAGACTGGCTCTATGAGAGACTTGCACCTTGACTCTGGCCCAGAGTGGAGCTAGGCGTAGGTGTCAAGAGGGGGTGTGGGTTTGGGACCCAGGCCCTTCTTTCTAACCTCAGCCCATTTCCCTCCCTACCCCTTATATTCAGGACTCTTCAGAGCTCATCCTCCGAGTTCTCTGTACTCAGTTGGTTCTCAGTTAGCTGGTCAAGTGGAGTGTAAATGGTGGCGTAGAGAATCACAAATGGAAAATAATTCCATAATTATTTTTTTGACCTTGCCCATGATTGATTAGGATAGCTCCCTCTAGGGGTAGCAGCCAGTGTGACTCCCTTTCTGATGACATCTTGTGAGTCATGCTGGCCAAAGCTTAGTCCCAGCATATGTGCCTGAGCCAGTCTGGCCAATCAGATTGTTTTGTCAATAATTTGAAATTTGAAATGGAGAAATCAGAACGCTGGGAGTCACTGAAGCCAAGTCATTCATGGCAGCCAGGAAACAGCAGGAATCAACAGCCTCTGCCTGCTGCTGTTGCAATTCCCAGGATCTCTCCTTCCCTGAATACCTCCTTCCCAGGTCGGCTGTGCAGTTCCTCCCCCTGCCTTGAAACACCCTACTATCTGTAAATTCTCTCTCTCTCTCTTTTTTTTGACCTAATCTAGCTAGAATCTATTTCCGTTGCTTACAACTTAACCTTAACTAACTCATTTACCAATAGAATTTTTTTTTTTTTTTTTGAGATGGAGTCTCGCTGTGTTGCCCAGGCTGGAGTGCAGTGGCACGATCTCAGCTCGTTGCAACCTCTGCCTCCCAGGTTCAGGCGATCCCTCCTTAGTAGCTGGGATTACAGGTGCCTGCCACCACGCCTGGCTAATTTTTGTATTTTTAGTAGAGACAGGGTTTCATCATGTTGGCCATGCTGGTCTCCAATTCCTGACCTGAAGTAATCCGTCCACCTCGGCCTCCCAGAGTGCTGGGATTACAGACATAAGCCACTGTGTCCGGCCAAGATAGTATATATATATATATATATATATATTTGTTTGTTTGTTTGTTTGTTTTTGGAGATTGAGTCTTGCTCACTCACCCAGTCTGGAGTGCAGTGGTATGATCTCAGCTCACTGCAGCCTCTGCCTCCTGGGTTGAAGCAGGTCTCCTGCCTCAGCCTCCTGAGTAGCTGGGATTATAGGTGCATGCCACCATGCCCGGCTGATTTTTGTATTATAAGTAGAGACAGGGTTTCACCATGTTGGTTAGGCTGGTCTTGAACTCCTGGCCTTGTGATCTGCCCGCCTTGGCCTCCCAAAGTGCTAGGATTACAGGCATGAGCCACCGCACCCAGCCCAGGTTAGTATATTTTTATAGTACTTCCCCTACTGATTGCTGCCTTCTCTGTGGCTTCAAGGGACCCACAGAGTTACAGGAAAGCAGGTTTTTTCTCAGTATTAGGAGAGATCCTTTTGTAGTTCATGAGTATGATGATTGGGTGTTCACACGCTTGTGTGAGATGTGCCACCCTTGAACCTTGTTACGACGTCGGCACATTACCCATCTGACCTGAACATGGGGGATCTTTAAAAAAAAAAAAAAAAGTATTAGGAGAGATTTCAAGCAATCAGACCTACCTAAGAAGGAGTGGGCTGTCACTAGGAATTTTTATTCCTAGTCAGTCAAGAATTTTGTAGAAGGGATTCGTGTGCTGGTACCAATAGGACAGGAAGATTTTAATCAGCTTTACTTTCTATGTTTATGGAAACTGTGTGTGTATGTATACATACATTTTCCAAAAAGGAAAATTAAATGATTATAGAGATTATGTTTTTCAGACTACCCACATATCTGCTGTCCTTACTCCCCACTTCTGCTGATGATTCCTAGATCATTGGCTTTTCACCCACACTGGAATTACCTGGGAAGTTTTAAGAACACTAATGCCTGGGTCCCACCCTCAGAGATGATTGAACCAGCCTGGCTAGCATGGCGAAACCCTGTCTCTACTATGATATGAGGGCAGCCTGGGCACTGGGAAATTTAAAAGCTCCCCAGAGAATTGTGTGCAGCCAAAGTCGAGGCCTCCTGGTCTAGAGCTTTGCTATACACAGTATGGTCCACAAG